>JAJTUV010003292.1:0-71031 GCA_021653895.1 Mastomys natalensis | reverse complement strand
CTCCAGCAGCAGCATCAACAGCATCATCACCAACAGCATCATCATCAACAGCATCATCATCAACAGCATCATCATCAACAGCATCATCATCAACAACAGCATCATCATCAACAGCAGCAGCATCAACAGCAGCAGCAGCAGCATCAACAGCAGCAGCAGCAGCAGCAGCAGCAGCAGCAACCTGACCAGTCTTCATTTCTTCTGCAGCAGATAATGCAGCAAACCCCAGCGCTTTCCGCGCATGATGCCCTCTGATTCAATGCCTGCTCTACCTGGACAGGTAAGGCCATCTCCTATCTTGTAGTGCTCCTTTAGGAAATGAGAACTCTGTGAGATGTTATACAAACCTGGCTTTGGCAGGCAAATCCAGGCTGTTATCCTCACCGAGGTCAAATTTGACCCTGCAAAAGCCCATGTAAGTCAGCTAATTGTACGTAGTTAAGTACAGTGTTCATGAGGCCAAAATTATGGGTCCATGGCCTTATCAACTCACTTAATTTCTCCTAGGAATAAAGCTTCACCCATAATCTTTGCCCAGGGGAAGGAGTTAGGCAGAAAAAGTCAGACTTCTACGAATGTACATAGTTTCCCTTGGACTGAGCCACACACAAATGCTTGAAGAATGTAAGCAAGTCACATTGAACCATTTGGGTCTTGTCCATGCTGGTATTAAACTGAACACTAAGCCTTCTAGAAATGCCCCAACAACCTGTGCTGAGCAATCTCAGCATGTCCTTCGTTACTATGCTAGGTACTGAGGCAAGTTCTAAAGGGAAAAAAAAAATACAGACACCCCTACAGTAGTTACTATCATCATCTCCATTTTACAAAAGAAGTATCTGAGGCTCAGAAAGTTTCAATGACTTGCCCAGTGTCACACAGTTAGCAAGGGTCTGAACAGGAGATTAAAGTCAGAAAGTCTTGCTCCAAAATCTTTCTTTTCTTGAAACTACTTTTTCTCACATTCCCTCACCACCTACAGTCTTTTGAATCATGAGACACAATTGATTTTCCTTGGTGGTGTCTATTGTAGTTCCCACTTTTCTTTGCTCTGATCCTTGCCTGTATTAATTAGTTATCACTGTATAAACTAATTACCCAAAAGTGTTAACTCCAAACCATATGCATATATTGGCTCACAGGCTCTGTGTGTCAGGAATCATGGTTTAGTTGGTTCTTCTTGACCAGAGTCTCTCAGAAAATCACTGTTATCTTCAAGTTCCATGGGGAAGGAGCTTCTTCCATGCTCGCTCATGGCATGGTTATTAGGAAGAGAGCTCTTTGCCGGGCGGTGGTGGCGCACGCCTTTAATCCCAGCACTTGGGAGGCAGAGGCAGGCGGATTTCTGAGTTCGAGGCCAGCCTGGTCTACCAAGTGAGTTCCAGGACAGCCAGGGCTATACAGAGAAACCCTGTCTCGAAAAAAAACAAAAAAAAAAAAACAAACAAACAAAAAAAAAAAAAGGAAGAGGCTCTTTGCTGGGACCTCATGAACTAGTTTTGGCCAGAGAATTCTTCATCAAGTATCAAAGAACATGGCAGCTTGCCTTCATTCAAGTGGGTGGGAAACATGCCAAATAGATGCAAGGGTGAGAGCAGGGATGGGAAAGAATGCCAGGAAGCTTTAAAATACAGTCTATGTTATCATCCAGATGTCAGTCACAAGGAATTTCAGGAAGGTTGGCTATCAGGAGGCAGGGCTCAATCTTCCTGTAGAATACTTTCAGTCATGATGCTTTTTACATTCATCAGTTCTTCCTATGAGCTGATACAGTTGACCCTTAACAAGCATTCCAATAAGTCACCCTTTGCTCTAAGAACAGTCTTGCTAGAATGCTGTCCTAATGGTGTTTCTCACATGATCAGATGTTCCTAGAGGGCCAGAACCTGGCTCTATATACTTGTCCAGACACAACTTGTGAGTTGCACTTAATTCTATAACCCTTGAAGTGCTCAGAGTTCTTGGCCTTTGTCCCTGCTGGTTCCTGTGCCAGACTTTCTCTTCCATTTCTCTCCTACCTAAATTCTGCAGCTTCTTCAAGCTCAGATAGCATCCCTCCAGGAAGTATTGTCCAGATTGACCTGGGGCTTCCACTTTCTACTGGGCCACTGTTCTGGAGAGAAGTCAAAGAGAAGAGGGTCATAGAGTGCTTGGGCAGAGAAGCACATTTCAGGAGCTGACCTTTTCAAGGGTGTACATGACAGCTTTCTGGAAGTAGACTCCTCACGTGTTTCATGGAGACCAACCAAACAGTGCCTGATCCCATGGAATTGGCTGTCTGATGGGTGCATGCTCATAGAGAACTCCTCAAGGGGTGGCTGGTGGTAAGCTACGGTGATTGGCATGAAGACAGACCCAGTAGGCAGGACAGGATAACTACCTGGGGGTTTGAGCCCTTGCCTGTGGCTCAGGAGCACTGTGGTTTGATGTCATTATAGGGCTGTTGCCATCGCTGTGCGTGGACTTCTACGGCTCTCTGGCTGGAGCACCGGCATCAGCAGTGGAACTCTCTCACTAGCACTCATGGACATGTGCCACCATCTAACCTTGTGAGCCACTTTGTTTTGTTCTTATCTGCAATGGGATGTGTTTGTAGTCTGACTGTATTGCCACAGAGCCAGCTCAGATGGCTTAGGGGCAAATGCTTACTGATTGGGGTCATGAAAATTATGACTAGCTGATCACTAAGGTGGGATTGGGGAAGGTGTTTAAGAGGAAAAACCAATCAACCATGCCTTCCACAGATTAGGAGTGCATAAAAGGCTCCAAATATACACTCATAGACAGGCTAGGCTCCGTATGAGGATAACAGCATTCTACTATGAACTGTCTTCCCAGCCACGTATAGATCCATAGGTCAGGCATGGAATTGTTTACTCACCTGTCTCCTCTCTTAATCCTCAGAGGTAGAAGATTTTATTGTTCCAGTCAATGTTGAGAAGAGCACAGAGAAGTCAGCAGAGTGGCCCACAGTCACACAGCAAATCAGGCAGCCAAGCATCTGGCTACAGATCCTATGCTTATATTCCCTATGCTTATGCCTCCAGAATGTTCTGTTCCTACTTTCCCTTTTTTACTCATTTCTCTTCCACAAAATGGAGAAGTAGTAGCTGATTAAGGATGAAGTGAGATATGACATCTAAAGTTCTTTGAATAAAGCCAAGCAAAAAGGGACTTTCTGTCACTGCCTAACTGTTGAATGTGAGCCAATCTCCCTTCAACCATGTCTCTACCATGTGGTTGCCAGGAGTTATGAGCCTTGTATACATTGTGGGGGTCTTTCATTCTAGGCTCAGTGGAGATGGCCAAGGGTTGTGTTTACCTTGTAAGTACCCTGTTCCAGATTTCTGAGCACTCTTATGCTCCTGCTCTAGGCCATTTCCAATGCTCTGTTCACATAACATCCTTCAAGCCCAAATGCATCACAACTGTAAGGGCTCAAAACAGCTTGGTTACTCTTCCTGAGAAGAAAAGAGGATAGTTGTTTGAAGCAAAATGTGATATCCTTGTGGAAGAACAGATGTAGAAGTGCATGATTCTCACTTTAGCAGCAGGGAAACAAAATGCCCAGCCAGGCTGAGTCGGTAAAAGTAATGGTCACTTGATGACATGGTATTCATTAGCCAGTGGCCTTTTCCCCTCTATGGTCATTGTTATTGTGGGAAGACTGGAAATGCATGTGAATCTGGAGCTCAGTTTTTGAAAGGAGTATTTTTCTTTTAATGTAAGATGAGAAACAAACTGTTAAGTAAACAGAAATGCCCACTCTAGCTGTCTATAGGGTAAATTTTCCTGTATTTCTCAACTGAACAGATTACTCTTTACCAGGAGAATAAATAATAAATTTTATGTAGACCACTTCTTCCATTTAAGCTACAAGGCAAATGCCACCTGTCTTCAGGACATCAGTTCAGTGTGACAAGTCAAGAGAGGGTACTGGATTCACACAGAGTTGAAGTTCCAATCCAAAGCAGTGCTTGATGTTGCATGAGCCAGGGCCAGAACCAAAATTTCCTAAACTCTCAGAACCTAAGCCAAAAAATACAGAACTGAGCAGACCCTATCCTATAGAGAACTGAGGAAGAAAGGAGAGATAAGCTGCTCTGAACCAGACTACACTCAGACAGGACCAGTATGGGCCTTGGCCTGAGATCTAAAACCCCTGTGAGCAAGTGAGACTCCCATAGTGAGCATTTGGGACTTGAGAAATACAATGCAGCAGAAATATCAAATATGTTACTACCCCCTCCAGTGGAGAAATATGAAAATTTGAGTCCAGGTAAAATTTTGCCTACAAATAAAAACTGATCCCAAATTCACAATATGAAGTTGTCCTTTAAAGCTGTTTTGACTTCAAATTACAGTAAAAGATAAGGAGCTAGAATTCTTAGGTGAGAAATTCCCCTGAAAAAACATCTTAATTTGTCCTATCTTGTTCTTACCATATATTAATTCTACAAAATAATAGATGCCATTGTGATGTGGTCATACTTGCACGTATTTTGATCATATTCACCTGTCTTCATGATCTTCACTTAGCACCACCTCCAATATCACTGATCCATTCCTTTTCCCTAATAATCCTTATACTTTCATCACCTTTTTTCTACATTCTGCCTATGAGAAAAAAACATTGTAATGTTTGTATTTCTGAGTCTTTCATATACCATTTAACATGGGGATCACCAGTTATAACTGTTTTCTGGCAAATGGAGTGATTTCATTCATTCTCACAGCTGAATAATATTCCACTGTGCATAACCCCCTTTTGTTTATCCATTCATATGTTGTTGAGCACCTAAGCTAATTCCATGTCTTGGTCATTGTGAATAGTGTCATGATAAAAATGGATATACAGGTATCTCTTGTATATTGACTTTGATACTTCAGTGTAGAAGCCCAGAAAGGATATGGCGAAATCACATAGAATTTCTAGATTTTGCCAACTTTTCTATGGTGCTGGGGATTTAATCCAGGGGATCACATGTGGTAAGCAAGTGCTTCATCAGCCTGGAAGATCTACTTTTAATTTATTGAGGAACCATCATGATTATTTCCATAGTGGTGACACTAATTTGCACTCCTACAGAGTGTAGGATATATCTGTCCCCCATCTTTGCTAGAACTTACTGTATCTTGTTTGTTTGTTTGTTTTCCTGGTGACTGTAATTCTTACTGGGGATAAGATGGTATCTAAATGTAGTTTTGATTTGCATTTCCTTGATGGCTAAACAGACTAAACATCTTTTCCTGTATTCCTTGGCTATTTGTATTTCATTTGAAAATTGCTCAGTTCATTTCCATTATTGATTGGATTATTTGCTCTTTCTGTTTAGTTTTTTCACCTATTTACATATTTTGGATGTTAATCCCATGTCAGATGAATAGTTGGCACAGATTTTCTTTCATTGTTCAGTCTGTCTCTTCACCTTGATAATCATTTCCTGTGCTGTGCAGAAGCTTTTAATTTGGTGAGACCCGGATTGGCAGTCAAGGTTAGGACTTAGTGAAATTTCACCATCAGTCACTGAAGAATGGAACTCACACTTACTCCCAAAAAGGAAAACAAGTCTGTTCAGGAGATGGAAGTGATGCTGTGCAATTATGTGGCTAACAAGAGGTGGCCTCCAGCCACATTGCCTTCTGCACCTGTGCTTTGCTGCTCATGTAGATCTGCATGGACAATACTGAGACTACATGAAGGGCAGGGATGTGGATGGCAGCCAGTTGGACTAAGAACAGAAAGTCCTGGAATCTGATCCTTGAGGCAGACTGCAAGGCACAGAGGGAAGAGAGTGGCTACAGGGAAATATACCAAAAGCACATAAGAGTTTGACAAAGTTTGAGCAGAGAAAAGGAATTCCAGTTCCCCTAGGAGAAGACTGGATTAATTTCTTGCTGGATCAGGTCTGAGTTATATACTCAACAAGAAGTCATATGTCCTCTTAGCTTAGGAGGCAGTGGGTTTCTAGCAAGTATGAAGGGACATCAGTGTTATCTGCCCTCCCTGAGACACTGGGGCACCCAAGGGCCAGGACCGAAAGGGGAATACAAAGAGCAAGGACCTTGGCCCAGGCCTCCCAACAGTGCCAAAGGGTTGGACTCAAGGCCAAGTCCACTTATTTCTAGGCATAGATGGCTGAAGTTCTGGCAGCTATATAAATGCTGAATGGCAAATGTGACTCCAGGATGACTTCAGGTAGGCAGGAGGAGGGGCTAAGGTTGTGATTACAGCATCTTGCTGGGGCCACCTGTCACTTGGAAACCAGATCCTCAACCTGACACATAGGTCTGAGAGTGTGTACACAAAAGGGAAAGTAAAGGTCACACCCACACACCCCCATCTTTAGGCTGGCCCAGAACCCATGGGGATTAAGTACAGCACATATATCACCGATCCTTGTCCATCTCTCTTCTTCACCTCTTCACACCTTCAGAGCCTTAAAATAGAATGTCTGTGGTGCCTGAGATTATTTTGGTTTGGACTTCATGCTTAGTGGTGCATGAGCTCTCATTACTGCATTCATATTACGGCCTCCTAATGAGAGCAAAAATGATCCTCCGTGAGGTTCAGAGAATTCCTTCTGCAATGAAAGCTACATTAGCCCATTTTAGACTTCAGTCAGGAGAGACGGAACTGAACCTTCTCCTGTTCTCAGAATCATTCATTAGCATTTTACAGTGACCTTTAACTTACTGAATTTAACTCCCATCAAACCAGGTGTACCACTTGTAGAAGAAGGACCTGTCACCTTGTGCTTCCAAGTCCTCTCATTTGCTTTGCTACTTTTTTTCTCATTAAGTGGGAGGTGGGGAGGACAGCACTGCCTGACATATTCACAGGCAAGTTTCTTCATGTTTTCTCTTTTCCTCATTCTGATGAGGGGTAACATAGACTTCATTTCAAAGGTTTGTTCTGATGAAAATGTAAGAGCAGAGGCCTCGGGAGCAAGCACTGGGCTGCCTATTGGAAGTCATTTGACAACTAAGGAAGGAAGTGGGGAAGGGAAACACATGTCAGGTATCAAAGGACCACTGATCAGAGATGAGGCTTAACCAGCATGCATCTTCTCTACCAGACATGGACATGTTTTCCTGAGTGAGCACTCTTATTTTGTACCTAATATGATCACACTGTCACTCTTCAATTTTCCTTTCTATCTTAATTGAGCTGCAAATTTATTTTAGTTTGGGGCAAATATTTTAGGAGGCTGCTGTAAGAAGAGACATGCATGTTAGGCATACTGTTACATACATTTTAAGGGAATGAGCACGGACACCTCAGTGTTGAGCCGCTGTGTTTTAACCACTCTGGATTGACAGGAAATGAAACAATGCTCAAAACTTAGCACTAAGAATCAATGTTGTTATTTTTCCCCAAGTTTCCTTTTGAGTTGCTGAGTATTGAGAATGATGCCCCACCTTAAAGCTTCCCCTATTAGATCTACCAGGATCATAAATCACAAGTGTATGGACACCTTGCCTGAGTCTATTGTACCTTTAGACCATGTCCCTTAGAGGCTGGCAGAGCACATAACTTCAATCTGCTTTTAGAAAGCTCTATGTACTCTGACTTGACTGCTTCTGAGCTTGAAGAGAGCAGCAGAATAGACAAGTGAGTTCCTGAATACTTGCAAGCTTCAAATTCTCAGGTTAAACCAATGATATATCAAAAGCATTTGGAAAAAAAATCTGTGTGTTCTGAACACATACATTTTTCTCCTCAGAAAATATACAGCATAGACTCACAAAGAGGAAAGACATGGGTTTCAAACTTCTGCAGACAATAACAGTTGCAACACCCATTGAAGAACTCCATGCTAACGGGACCATAGAATTTAAAAGGTTGAGATAGTTGATGCTAGCTACATACAGTTAGGTAGCACACAATGTTTCTGTCAACAAAGACTGGATGCACAATTGGGTTTCTCTAAGATTATAATGGAACTGAGAAAGTCCTATCATCTGGTGATGTCATAGCCATTCTGTCAAAATGCATTACATTATTGTAGTGATGCTGAGGTAATCAAGCTGACTTCACTGCCAGTCCAATAAAAGAACACTTGTAATTGTATACTCAATACTTCAGGTTTATTCTGTGAAGAAATGGCTATGTTTCCTAGGTTTTTGTATTTCCTATACTTTTGTGTTTGAGTATGCTCTTTCCACTTATAAAAATAAGTTTACTAAAGAACAATTGCCATGTTTATATTGGCAATTGCTCATCTATCTTGTTTACTGAGTCTCCTGATTGTATCATGATACCCCAGTAGAGTGATTGACCTTTATGTATCATGTAGATTTGCATAAGAACACTCAATGAGGTTCCCACCATGATGAAATCACCTAGCAACACATTTCTGTGCCCCTATCAATAAAGTGACACATAGCTGTTGTCTCAAAACAACGAAACAGAAGGGAAGGGAAACACTGCAGTTTTAAAATATGTTAATCCTTCACTAATCAAAAGCAATCTTTTCTGGTAATTATTAATGTGTAGTATCAAAATAGCATCAATCTGGCTGTCCGTTTTTTCTGCTTAGGAACTGAAGTGAGTGGATGTCTCCTTATCACTTAGTGAGCACATGTAAGCTAACCACACAAAACTGAGTTGCTGCACATACCCAGTGCATAGCAATAAACTTCCCAGTAGATTAAACAATATGACTGTCATTCTCTGGGAACTTTAGAGAAATAGCAACATTGGAGGTGCAAGGAAATGATTTAAATAGGAATAGGCATCATTGCTGCTTTTAGATAGGATGAGAAGCCCTATTTGCTTTATCTGCTCTCTGGCATCCACATGTCTGAAAACACCAGAAAGGCTGACAGTTTTTCTGGATGATACAGGTGCTAATCAGGATGCAGGTGACTTGCCATCTAGAATTGGCTTTCTATGAGAAAGTTCAGGGCTTTGGAATAGAGTTCTGGCAAAGGTTAGGGATCTTCACTACAATGAGAACAGGCCCTAAGACCTTGGCACTGGTACACAAAGTAAGAAACAAGAGCCTTTGATAATTGTTCAAATGACTCATATAAAGTTGGCACACCTGCTTGTGATACAAGCAGAACTCTTGGGGTTTGGTGATGCCCACTTTTTAAGAGTTATTGGTGTCTTATTTGTGGCCTCACTAAATACTACCCCTCAGCTACAGGAAAATATCTTACCTAGCTTTGAATATTAGCCACAAACAAAAAGAGTATGACCTTTTATAGAAGTATAAGAATGTGGGGTAGAGGGAATGAACCAGTGACTGAGTGGCATCTGCTAGGTTCACAGAATGTTAAGTTTTTAAGACTCTTTGGGTGGTTGGTTTGGATAATTTTTGATGGAAGCTGTCAGCTTTCAAGACTTAGGAGCTTGATGAACTCAGCTGTTTTCATGTTCAATAGAGGAAATATCTTTGACACCTCATGTAGGACACTGCCTGCCTGCAGTGCATCTTTGTGAGCTAGTTGTGTTTCTTGTACTTCTACAGCATTTGTGCAGTGTCTGAAAATGTATCTCTCTCCTCAATTTCCAACAAATACAGTGTCATGCTTCCCGTGGTACTTTGCACAGGGTGTTCTGTTGCTGCTGCTATCACTGTTGTTAATGAAGTTTTATAAGGACAAAACAAGACTTCTGGCTGCCATTTCACATACCACAGTGACAGTCACACATGATAAGAAAAATCCTGAAGACTTAGGAATTCAAGCCACTTGTTTTATTGTTTGTTTTTACTAAGATTTATACATAACCACTCAAAGGTGGCACTAATCCTTCTGATAGAAACCAGTCAACTGAAGCTACTGCAGCTTAGGAGCTGTGAGTGGTCTCCATTTACATGGAGCATAGATAACTGCTATTGTCTCTGACTACCCAGAAGCAAGTGAACGTGATTTAAGACTACTTGGCATATGTTCTTTCTTTTTAAGGCTTAAATGCAAGTTAGTAAGAACATTAGCATGCTGAGCATGGGGCATGTGTAATCCTAGCACTGAGACTGAGGAGGAGGATCACAAAATTAAAGTCAATTTGACTACATATACCCTATACTCCCACACTAAGAAAAAGAATTACGGTTTGGTTGTATTTGAAAAAGCTTTGTGTTAGTCAATTTCTGCCTCTGACCTAAGTACAGGGTACTAGACCCTCTGGGTGGGTATGATACATAAGAACAACAAAATACTCTGAGATGCAATAGATGCTGTGGAAAGAGAACTGGAGATTCCCCATGCCCTCCATTCTTTCTCAGCATCTGCTTTGTTCTTACCTCACCCTAGGGTAGCAGCACTTCTCCCATCAGGCCTTCTCATTGTCCTTGCCAATTCCAACAAATAATACCCACCACCCCCACCACCCACCACCTACCACCCACCCCCCCACCCACAGAGAGAGAGAGAGAGAGAGAGAGAGAGGAGAGAGAGAGAGAGAGAGCATATTTGTCTGTAAGTCTGTACTTTATTCATATCTATTCTCTACTCTCCAAGTAGGTAAAGTGTTTGGTGCAATACTGGACAAAGGACTAGAAAAATGGAACGAACTCTTGTGATCACTCTAGAATCATCATCTGATTCCTCAGAAAGACTTTTTGTAGCCTTTTGTTCAGTTATCATCTTTGAATCAAATTGAGACTTTCTAGTATGTTATTGGACTTTTCAAAGGATTTTAAAATTCACGGATTTTGGTCTCAATAATTGTTCTTAGGAGCTAACACTGCCTGGTTTCTACAGATAAATTCCAGTTTGAATCAATTATTTTCCTCACAAAACCCCACAAGGACATGTTGAAGTTTATGTCAGAATTGAGTATGATCCAGACCTTTAATGTTCTATTATATACATTGTTGCTTTTCAAAGTGAAGAACCCAAGATGGTTATATTTGATCTGTACTTGGGTATGTTTGTTGAAGTATGCTGGACATTGCCGATATGTTACACTTCTCTTTAAAAGATCTGATCTAGGTATAGAGAAACATGACTCAAGGCTGAGCAAGGTTGTGCAAGCCTTGGGCTTCATCATCAAAAATATGGTATTCTTGTATGTAGTCATATTTCCCCAAATGTGTCCTGTCTCATCTGATCTTGGAAGCTAAGCAGAGTTGGGCCTGGTTGGTACTTGGATGGGAGACATATAAGGTTCTTTAACCCAAGGCTAGAAGCATAGAGCAGACCATATAAACTCAGAAATCTGAGGAGCCAGGCTAGGTGATCTATCAAAATATAATCAATTACTGGTAGCAAAGAACCCAGTTCACACTTATTTAAACAACAACAACAATAAATTAATTTAAAATAGATCTTACTGATTCCTACAAGGGAAAGTGTAGCTGTTGGGTGACTTTGGAACACTTTAAATCACCAGCTTAACCCTGTCACCAGAAAGTGACTGTCTTTTCAATCCTTCCCTCATCCTACAGCTAGCTCCCCCTTGTGGGCACATTGCAGCTATCAGCAATTCCAGAGGCTGCCAGCTTCCTCCTGTCACTCCTCTACCCCACTCCCCATTCAAAAAACTGCTTCCAGTTTCTATGTCAGAAGAGCAAGGAAACCTCTTTCCAGAAGTCCCTGAACTCAAGGGCTTATTGGCTAAAAAGGATAATATACAAACTATACTGATTTCTGACAACAAAACTGAAATGTTCCATCTCTAGAATCTTGGATAGGATCAGATTCCTCCCAAAAATTTAAAAGGCATGAGGCTAGTGGGTAGGGCCACATGAATGGGAAAGAGTAGAGTTATCTGGAGAAGGAAGGAGGATGCCTTTGATGTTTACTAGGCCACCAAGATCACAGGCTGCTGCAGTCAGTCTTGGAGGCCTTCTATGAGCATTCATTCCTGTCATGCTCTCACTTTCTCAAATGCTCAACCCTATGGAACTCGAAGCCCTTTGGGCTTAGTCTCCAATTGAGAAATACTAGGGATATACTATCCTCAGAACTGGTCCTATGTGTGTCTCCTTGTGTTTCTAAGCTCATATGAATAGAGGAAGGATAGAAATATGAACAAAAAAGAACAATTCTCTGATATGAAAAGGTAGAATTGAAAAACAACACTGGCCCATCACTGAACCATAACCGGACCCCTAACCCCACTCCATGCCCTGTTGAACAGAATCAAGTATCTCTTGCTTCTCTGAGGTCCAATCTCCTTTGAGGATGTACTCTCCAGAATTCGTTAAAATATGACTAGATCCCAAATCTAGAATTTCTGATTCCATAGGACAGTCTGGGACCTGAGAATTTCAGTTTTCAGTGTATTTCCAAGGAATGCTGCTGACTCCTTTCCAAGGCTCTCACTTCAAAAAACCTCTAGGTTTCATGGCCCTTCCAATTTTGATCTTTAAAAATCTAGAATTTTGTAATGATTTTTCAAAACATGGTTTTAGAACAGCAACATAACAAATTATACCATGTAAAGAGGTGAAAACATCTTAAAGGACACCTTAGGGCTCCTATATCAGGACAAATTCTCACTAACAATAAACCTTTCCTGATCTCTCCCCAGCCTTAAAATCCCCAGCCTTGGATAACTACCATTTTACTCTCATTTCTATGAGATCATCCCTTTAAGATTCCATGTATAAGCAGGACTATGGAGTATTTGTCATTCTGGGCCTGTCTTATTTCAGTTAACATAATCTGCATTGCCACCCACATTGCCACAAATGACAGGCTTTCATTCTTTTTCCGGCTGAAGCCATGCAGATGTGTACCATATTTTCTTTGCCCATTTATCTGATGATGGACACTATTGTGTGTGATGCTACAATAACGTAGGAGTGCAGATGTCTCTTCTACACAGCTAAGTTCATTTCCTTTGAGTATACTTCTAGTGATAGGATAGATGGATGATATGATAACTACTTGATTTTTTGAGAAACATCTATGTCGTTTTACATAATGTCTGTACTAATTAACATTCCCTCCAGCAACATGCAAGACTTCCAGTTCTTCTATATCCTTGGAGCACTGGTCCTTATTAGCCTGTTTGATAACAGTCTTTTTGACTGTGCTGAGCTGATATTTCATTATGGTTTGAATACACAATGACAAGAAATATTGAACCATATGCCTGCTGGTCATTTGGATTTCTTCCTTTGAGACTATTATTTTTTTTATTTCCATTTGTAGTTTTTATTGAAACATACTTCCTAATTCTTGGAAGGTGTGTTTTTTTTAATTTACATTTCAGATGTGATCCCCTTTCCCCATTCCCCACACACACTCAGGAACCCCCTAACCCATCACCCTCCTCCTGCTTCTATGAGGATGTGCCCCAACCCACATGCCCACTCACACCTCCCCACTCGCGAATTCCCCACACTGGGCCATCCAACCTTCACTGGACCAAGGACTTCCTCTCCCACGTATGCCCAACAAGGCCATCCTGCCCTACATATACAGCTGGAGTCATGGGTCCCTCCCTATGTGCTCCCAGGCTGGTGGTTTAGACCCTGGGAGCTCTGGTTGGTTGGTATTGTTGCTCTCCCCATGGGGCCGCAAACCCTTTCAGCTCCTTCAGTCTTCTCTTTCACTCCTCCATTGGGAACCCCATGATCAGTTCAATGGTTAGCTGTGAGCATCTGCCTCTGTATATGTCAGGCTCTGGCAGACCTCTAAGGAGATAGCTATATCAGGCTCCTGTTCCACCTGGGTATCCATCCCATGTGCAGTCATCAAAGGTAGATGCTGATGTGGATGCCAGGAAGTGCATGCTGACAGGAGACTAGTCTATTTAGATAAGTGTCCTGTTTGTCTTTTTTTTTTTTTAAATCAAAAACTTTGTTGTTTTGTTTTGCCTCTGTTGATTTTTTCAAGTTCAATGCCATATTAAATGTAAGATTTTCTCATATGCATACTGTTTGGTCCTTTGCTGCATTGAAGCTGTTTTAAAGCTATTTGTCTGGCTTTGTCTTTTAGATCCTTTCCTCCAAAAATCGTTGTTCAAATCTAGTTTTCTGAAACTCCTTATGTTTATTCTCATAGTTCCACAATTTCAAGTCTTACACACAAGAAGCCCTTTATAATTTTTGAGCTGGCCATTAACTCACTATGTAACCAAAGATGACCTTGAATTTCTGTTCCTCCTCCTTCTGTACCTCCCTCCCAAGTGTCAAGATTACAAATTTATGACTCCATGCCCAGTTTCTACATTGTCAGGGATGGAATTCAGGACTTTCTGAGTGTTAAGCAAGCAATCTACCAATTGAGCTTTGTCCCCAGGCCCCACTTAAGACTTTAATACATTTTGAATTAGATTTTCATAACTCTGGAAACTTGGGGATTTGCCTGCATTTTTTGTAGGTAGATACCCAGTTTTCCTAATGCCATTTATTGAAAAGACTGGTTTTTTCCCAATGTATATTCTTACCACTATTGTTGGAAATCAGTAAGACATAAACAAATAGGTAGGTAAGTAGGTAGCCATGACAGACAGATGATAAATAGATGATTAAATAGGTAGATAGATATATGATAAATCGATAGATGATAGATAGATAGATAGATAGATAGATAGATAGATAGATAGATAGACAGACAGTTTTTTGATAGTTTCTATTCTGTTTGGTTTATGTGTTTGTTGTTTTGCTGCTTTAATTATGGTAACTTTTTAGCTCAAAGCCCTTCTGCTTTGTTCTTTTTGATCAAGATAGCCGTAGGTATTTGTAGGTTTGGGTAACTCCATACAAACTTTAGAATTGTTTTTGCTAATTCTATCAAGATTACATACCACCTGCATTTTGATAAATGTACATTAGATCTAAATGACTTTCTGTAGTGTAGAAGTTCTTACAACACTGACTCTTCCAATCTATAAACAAAAAATGTCATTTAATTTTTTCCTATCAGTTTCTGTCATCAATGTTTAAAATGTTTCATGACAGAGGACTTTCATGTCTTTAGTTAAATTTGAGCGTAGTTAACTTTTTTAATCTACTGAATATGGGATTTATTTCTTGATTTCTACTTCAAATAATTCACCATTAGTATTTAACAATGCCACAATTTTATGTGCTGTTTTTATATGCTGCAACTTTAGTGAGTTTATTTAGTATACAAATAACTTCGGGAGTTTCTATATGTAAGATCATATCATTTGAAAACAGTGACATTTGACTTTCTTTTCCAATTTGGATATGTCCTAGCTCAAACTATTTTGAACAGAGTGGTAAGAGTGGCCAGATATAGTTGTACATGACTGTAGTCTCAGCACTTAAGAAGCAGAGCTTTCAGAATTGACAGTGCAAAGCCAACCTAAGCTAAATAATATGTTCCTGAGTAACAACAACAAACCACCAAAAGAATAAATGGTGAATGTGACTATCCTTACCTTGTTACAAAGACTTAGAGAGAATATTTTCATGTAACTTAATGCTGGTTTATCACAAATTGCCTTTGTGATATAGACGTATGTCTCTTTTCTGGCCAATTTGATCAATGTTTTTATCATGAAGTAATGCTAAATTTTATCACCTGCCTTATCTACATTCATATGGTGTTTATCCTTTCTTCTGTTGCTGTGGTATACTGTTTATTAACTTGTTTTTAGTGAAACATCCTTTCATCCCTGGTATAAGCTTCACATGATTATGACCATGTGAAACTTCATCTTCTGAATGTGCTGTTAAATTCATATACTGATACTTGGTTGAAGATTTTTACATCTGTATTTATGAAATATATTGGCTTCTTGGTATATTATTTCTTTGGGATATTTATCTGGTTTGGAACCAGAGTATTTATAGTCCCATGTGATTTGTTTAGAAAAAATTCCTTTTTCCTCTGTTTTTTTTTAATTTAAGAAAATTGGTTTTAATTCAACCATGAAACCATACAGTACTTGACTTTTTCTTGGATGGCATATTTATATTACTGGTTCAATCCCTGAACTTGCAATTTGTCTGTACATATTTTCTATTTCTTCATGATTGATTCTATGCTAGTAAGATATATATGTCTACTAGGAATTTGTTTTCTTAACTTCCAATTTTCTTACCATGTAGTTATTCATAATAATGCCCATTCTGTATTTCTGTGGTGTTGGTTGTAACATCTCACATTTCATTTCTGATTCATCTGTATCTCCTTTTCTTAACCTACCTCAGTGTATTATCTTCTTTAGAAATGTTGTTGTCGTCGTCACTATTATTAACATGTATGCATCATGTGAGGGACCAGGCGCCATGATTCATATGGAAGTCAGACAACATGGAGTCATCTCACTGCTCTCTTTTATCTCCTTGATCCATTGATCATTTAGGTTGCATTTTCTTAGTCTCCATTTGTTTGGGAAGTTTGTTTTGTTTTGGGTTGGTTGGTTTTTCTGCTCAGAGTTTTAATTATTTCCTTTTAATGTTAAGTTCAGTTAGTTTTAGATTTTCTAGTTCCTTAGATGCAATGTTGGAGTTTTTCTCTTATTTGATATGAGTGTTGATTGTTATAACTTTCCAAGCTCAGTAATGCTTTTCTTGTATCCCATAGGCTGGATCTTTATTTTCACATGTTTTATGAATGTTTAAATTCCATTCTTCATGGGAGGAAGAATGGCTCAGTGGTCAAGAGCATTGTTTGTTTTCCAAAATTGGACTCTATTCCTAGTACCCACATGTTGGCTCATCTGTAACTCCAGGTCCAAAGTATTTTATGCCCTCTTCTGACCTCTGTGGGCATTGCACATACATGATACAGAGACATAGATGCAGACAAAACACTCAAACACATGTGTTCATATAACAATAACAACAATAGCAATAATGAGTGAAAACTTTCTTTCTTTATTTCTTCCTTAACGATGGGTATTCAAAAGTAAGTTATTTGACTATCATCTGTTTATAGTTTCCAATATTTTTCTTTTTCTTGATTTCTGACATTTTGCATTATGATTAGAAAAAAATATAACCAATACAATTTCAGCTTTTTAAATTTATTGAGGCTGGTCTTATTTCATATTGTATAATCTATACTCTCCTTAGCCTAAATTATTAAATCTATTCTAGATAATATCTGCCCATAGAAAAATATGTATTCTGTAGCACTCAGAATGGGGTGTTCTATAGCTATCTGTTAAGTCCATTTGGTCTCAGCTGAAATTTAACTTTGTCACCTATTTCTTGATTCTCCATTTAGATGATCTATCTACTGCAGGACGTCAAATGTTAATGTCTCCAATTATTATTGTATTGGAATCTATCTCTCCTTCTAGGCTTACTAAACTCTGAATTCAGATATTCAGTGCATGTGTTCATCGGCTTTTTGTCACTGTACTAAAATACTAGAGATAACCTAAAATGAGGAGAGATTTATTTTGGTTCACAGTTTCCAAGGTTTCAGTTCATGGTGGGCTTGGCCCCATTGCTTTGTGTATAGAATGAACCTGAACATTACAATGAGAATGAATGGTGGAACAAACCATTTCACATTCTTGTGTCAGAAAGCTAAATCTAGAGAAAATGAAGCCACGGCCTCCAAATACCTTCAAGGATACCCCTGCCTCCCTCCCTCCCTCTTCCCTCCCTCTCTCCTCTCTCCTCTCTCTCTCTCTCTCTCTCTCTCTCTTTATCTCTCTTTCTCTCACACACACACACACACACGCATGCACACACACACACACACACACACACACACACACACTGAACTAAGTTCCTATAACTTTGTTCTATGTCCTAAAGACTCTGCCACCTTCCAATAGCACATGAGCTGGAAAGAGAGCCTTCAACTAATGAATCTGGCAGTTAATGATCTGTTAAAATCCAAACCCCTTTATACACTATAAAATAACCATCCTTTATTTCTTTTTACTGTTTTGGATTTTAAATATATTTCATTTCACATAAGTATGGCTGCTTCTCCTTTTGTGGAATCCCTTTAACATGAAATTTTCCTATCTTATCCCTTCATTTTTAAGATATATGTATTCTTAAAGATAAATTAGTTTCTTGCAACCAATATATGATTGGGTCTTTTATCTTTATCTGTCTAATTTGTGTTTTAATTTAATAATTGTCTTCATTTACACTCAAGATCATTACTAATATATAAGATCTTACGATCAGTGTTATTTAAAGTTATTTTCTAATCACATTGTAGTCTATTTTCCCCATGTCTCTCAGTCTTCCAGTCTTCCACAATTCCAGCAAATTGTTCCAGTCATGTGTTTGATCCACCACTAATAATATTTGAGTTTCCTATTACTGATACATACCTTGTGGCTACTATGAAGCATATAAAAATCATTTATTTTCTAAATGTTAGCAACTTCATGTGGTTGTAAAGATAACGACAGAATCAAAACAGTAAGAAAAAAGTATACTAATAAGAACACTCTCCTTGTGCACTTGATTTCTCCTCAGGTTTTGAATCTTTGACACTCTATCTTATGATTTTTATATTCCTCATCTTTTAGTATATTAATGTATTCATATTTTCATTTTTGCTTTAGTCTTCATGCTAAAGCTATGAATAATTTATGCACCATGCTTACTGAATTAGATAATTCTCAGTTTCTATAATTACTCTTCCTTGTGAGTTGGACGCCTTCCCATGTTGAATTTTCACTCATTAGTATCTTTGCTTTAGTGTTTGCTTGTGTAAAGGGGATCAGAAAGATCTGCTCTCAGTTTCTGCTTGGGAATGCCTTTATCCCTTCTTCTTCCTCTAGAAAAAAATAACTCTACTGAGTATAATAAGCTCAGCTAACAGATTTTTAGTACTATGAAAATCTCCACACCATTTGAGTCCTTGGTTAAAAGATAAGGGTAGACAAAGCTGAGTTAAATTTGACAAGTGCCATTTGGCTTTTCTCTACTCGTATACTTGAACCCTTCTCAAGGGATGGAAAATATTTTAGTGTTGTTATCACTTTATATAAGCTGTCCATTCCTTTGCCATTCTCAGGTCTTTTCTTGAAACAACCAAATATCTTCTCTTTTCATACTGTCCAGAGTTTTCACGAGCTTTTTTCATTCCACCTGTCTATTTTCAAGTCACTATCTTCAAGCTGACTACTTATGTCTAGGTTACCCTGCTTTTGGTGTCTTCTATAGTATTGATATTGTTTTGTTTTTTCTTAATTTTGTTGAGTGAATTTTTCAGCTCAAGAGTCTCTGTTCAATTCTTAATTACTCCCATCCTTTGTTAAGTTTCTATATTAGATTATCAGCATGTTTCTTTAAGCTTTAAACAACTGTTGTGAATGCTCTGCCTTATCTAAGCTATACCCTATACTTACTGCTATTTGATTAGTTTCTGGTACCTTATTTTCAATACTAAGTGAAGTTATGTTTTCCTGAAAGCCCTTGATGCTGTTGCATGTGGCATCACCTTGGCATTGAAGGATTAGTTATTTATAACAACTTTAGTTGTGCCTATCTTAAAAGAAATTCTAAGCAGACTGCCTACTTTCTCAGAGCCTGAAATTACTTCCATTACTTCAGCACTGGATACCACGCAGGCACAGATTTGCTCAAAGTCTGCTATGAATGCATTGTCAACACTTTAGGACTATACAGCAATCCACATGCTGGTTTGCCCCAAATAAACTACTGGAATTTCTTAAGAAAGAATAGGAGAGGGCCAGAGAGATGGCTCTGGTAGTAAAGGGTGCTTGTCAACAAACATGACAACCTGAGTTCAACTTCCAGGTCCTATGTGGTGGAAGGAGAGAGCTGACTCCCACAGGTTGTCCTGTGATCTCTGTATATGTGCTGTGGCATGAGCATACTCACACACCTTCACATACATGCACACAAAATTAATTTGAAAATATAATAAAACTAGAGTCATGAAAGAAAAGGAAAGTACCAAAAAATAGTATGTCCCAACAAGTTACTCTCTGGGGCCAGGGTAGTTACTAGCCTATCATTATACACTAGGATTCTGCGTGGTTTCAGGAAGTCTTGTAAATGGACCAGCCTCAAGTTTCTAGGTCATCATACCTGTGGTTATTTATACCATTATGTTGTGTCATACCCCAAACCCACAACCTAAGATCATCATAGCTCCAAGGTAGAACCAAAGGTCACACTTCTGTGATCCATCTATTATTGAGGTAGACATATGTCCCCAGATGGCTGCATCTCACTACAGGCAATGCTGTATGGAATAGATATCTGGCAGGCTCAGGCTATGCATCTTCACCAAGCACTAGAGCTATTCCAAATGCTCTGTCTACAAGTCTTTAGTAGCTGCCCATAGTTAAGTTTCATCAGTCTAACTTTGATGACCAGATTTTCTGCATAATGCCCTGATCTACCTCTAATGAATGGGTTCTTGAGCCTTGCTCTGCTATCTGAGGGTAAGATTGTGTTGTGAAAGTAGGCTCCATTTTTCACTTAGGCTTATGGCAAACTCACAGCAAGGACCTATCACATCCTGTGTAGGGTGATCAGTTCCATATATCAGCCTGTGTTAGTCTAAACCACAGATCTGCCCTAACTGAGAGTCACATCTGTGCCTAACACCATGGATTCTAAAGACCCATCTGAGAATATTGACTTGCAGATACATGTGCTTGCCAAGGTTGGGGACTAGGTAGTAGCTAAGTTGTTCTTCAATGCATTTGCTGCCCACTCCATTGGCTGCCACCACAGGATTAAGTGATTGTAGTAATTCTCAATTCAATAAACACTAACTGTGCTACAAGCATGCTGGAGTGTCCTCCAGCTTTTCTGGGGAAACCTAAGGAAATAAGTTGCACTGTGGAAGCCCAAGGCTGAATGGTATAGATGGAAGTTAATAGAGAGTGAGACACACAGGCCACTGGAAAGGACATTGCTCTGGGCAGAAAGTTGACTGTAGTGTCTCTCCTAACCCAGGCCTCCATTAGAAAGTCAAAAGTGTCATATGTCTCAGTTAGTAAATCTCAGAGAGAAACAGACATTGGAAGAGCTCAGTGCTAGAAACTATCTGCTCCTGTCACTCACAGCCTTGGCTTCCACTACAGATCCTGCTTTCACTGGCATGTCCATAGGACATGCTTGTCCTAGATCTACATTCTCTGTTTCCATTCCTGGCTTCAGACCAGGGAAAGTGATTGCTGTTGGGTCAAATGGGTCACATTAAGGTGGTCCATATCCTAATCGTCAGTTGATTGTCATTGAGACCTGAACTGAGAGAGCCACTACCAGGCACATTCCCAACCTCTTGCTGTTATCATGCAAACTTCAGGCCCACAGCTTTAAGGTTCATGCCCCGACCCCACATGTAGTGCACATGGAGTAGCTCCAGAGAGACAAATGATTTGTAGCAGAAAATACCAAAGTAACTTTTGAAGCTCTAATGGCTTTCTGTAAACTCAGGTTGTTCCTTTGACATGGGACTTTCTTTACTACTGCCAGGGCTCTTAGTTTACTCTCAAGGATACCTTTTGTAGAATGTTTGCAGTATATGTGAAAGAGAATATAAAATATCTGCCCCACCCAAAGGAAGAAATAAAACATTCAAAATATCTGAGAAGCTTCCTGGGTACCTACTCTTTTCTGAGAGATCATACTTAGTGCTGACTTCCCAGAGACAACTCCAGAAGCAACCCTAGACTCTGAGGACTTGGGAGCATACTGTAGTTTCCATTCGCATAACCAGTCTTCTACCTCGACTTCCACACGTGTTCCTTACACAGACTTTATGCTCATCCTTATTCTTATTCATTTTGACATGAGGACATTATGGGCTTTTTTTTTTTATTGTGTTTGTTGCTTTCTGATTGCAAAAGTAATCTTTTCTTTTGGAACTGAACTTGGAAAATGCACAAAAGTATTTTTAAAAACCCACAAACCTCAAGGGATAATAAAATATGTAAATATGAATATATAATAACCAATTAATAACTCCTGCTAACATACTAGAATACAGCATTTTATTTTTTCTATATAGAAATATATATTTCTCATTGTCATATTGCTATCAGCCTACATATATAACTTTTCCTCCTTTATTATGAAACATGGCATGGTGTGGGAAAGTGTGGAAGATCTATGTACACCGAGTAACAAAGAAGTGAAAAGTAGAGAACTTGTTTGTACCCATGGTCAGGTGAAGAAACCAACTGCTTTTCCTTATGATCACACACCACTCACCACAGAGAATCCTCATTACCCTAATTCCCATTCTGTTCTGGATAGTTTCACAACTTACTAAGGTTGGTTGGTTGGTTGGTTTTGTTCTTTGATAGGATCTCAGTCTATAGCTCAGACTGGCTTCTTCCTTACTTCTTCAGACTCATGGCAATCTTCCTTACTCAGTCTCTCAAGTGCTAAACATCACAAGTATGTACCACTACACTCTGCTAAAAGAAGTCACAGGCCACTGCTAGCTAAATGCCTCCAGAAGAAAGAAAGCTAAGTTTTCCCAGTACTTCTTTTGTCCTCAGCTTGGCTTTAGGGGGAAGTGAGAGCTAAGTTCCCACCTCAATGTTGGAATGTGGGACAGAATTGTGGACACAATGCTAGGTGTGCAGAAGAGATGGGGCAAGCAAAGGATCAAAACCCATGTCTGCCCAGGCCAGGGAGAGGCACACACCCATGAATATAGAGACCTGTTTATTTCTTTAACACCTTTCAGCCCATGTGGTTTTGTTGGTCACCTCCTCATCCCCATCACCACCTAGTACGAAACTATCTGAGTCTCCTGTTCTAGAGTGTGGTGAAAATTTCACTACCTAGATTAAGTTGCTCTGCTGCTGTCACCTCTGCTGATTTGCAATTCACCTTTGTTGAGGCTGCTTTGCTCTGTCTGGGTGGTTGTTGTTTGAGGGCTTTATTTGGTGGTAGTGTTACTATTGTTTCCAAATGTGGTCTGGCTATGTATCTCAAATTGCCCTGAGATCCTGGGTCTAAGCAGTCTTCTGACCTTTCTCTCTCTTCTGTAGTAGCTATAGTGGTACCTACCTATCCAGGTCTGCTTTTTAGCCTCACTAATTATGATGCTATTATCACCTCTCCTATCTTCCCTTTCCTGGTGGGAATTTATTTTTAAAAACAAAATTAACAACACACTGGCTGGAGTTTCATCAGTCTTTGAGAGAGTGAATTTAGATGCACGCATTAGATTTGCTCTTTCAATCAGGAAGTCTCCAAAGGAAATCCTGCCTCTCCCTTCCTTAGTTGTCTGAACTTGACTGTCAAATAGATGTCTCCCCTGGAAGCCCAGGGCCTAGAAGCAGTACTTGCTCTGTCCAGCAAGAAGACAGACACTGAGGGAACATGAAGTTGTGAGGGCACTTTGCTTCATCTTGAAGCATGATGAATGGAAGCCTAGATTTTTTTAAAACCTCAGACTCTGGCTAGGCTTCCAGCTCTGCTACTTGCTCACCACTGGTGTTTGAGCTAGCTGCAATCAGGAGAGAAAGAGATGGCATTCAATTTTGACTCTGGCTGACCCAGAAGACTCCTGTGTAGCTAAGGTGCGTGTTTTCTGCCTTTTATTTAATGGAGAACAGAAACTGCACCACATAACCTAAAACTGAGATCCAAAGAAAGAAGATTGTTAGGGACATTTTAACTCCCAGAGGTTTCTAGGCATAAGATCAATCTACTGTTACATGTGAGATTCACTTAGAGGAAAGCCTTTGCCTCCCTTTGTGTTTCAACTGGGAGTTGTAGAGATTTTCGAAGTGCCTGTTCCTATCTTGCTGCACTTGAATGAGAACTTCGGGCCACTCATGATTGTGCTGCTGGAATAGGGTTGCACTGACTATCTGCTAGAGTAGGTTCCATCTACCTTTGGAAGGCTTCTCTGCCTGACGGAATACTTAGGCATTGCAAGCATATACTAATGTTGATGGAGGTCCATTTCTTTGTTTTTTTCCTCTTTATTGTCTGAGAATTTCATACATGTATATAATGTGATTTGATTGCATCTATCCCTATTCTGACTGCTAATTCCTCCACTGACCCCACCAATACTATTCACTTCCATTATCACATACTCTTTTTTTTAACCCATAAAGTCCACTTGGTATTGCCTGTATGTATATATGAAGGGCTTACACAGGTCTTGTGCATATGCTCACAGCTACTGTGAGGTCATGTGAGTTATTCATGCCTTGTTATGTCTGGAAAACTCTGTTTCACTGTAATCATGTACTACCCTTCCTCTTACAATCTTCCACTCTGGGGTTTGGAGGAAGGAGTGTGATATAGATGATCCATTTAAGTCTAAGTACTCACAGCCTCGTATTCTCTCCATGTTAACCAGTTGTATGTCTCTGTGTTCATCACCATCTATTACAAAAAGAAGCTTCTCTAATGAGAGTTAAGGAATACACTAATCTATGAGAATAAAAATAGATTAGAGAACCATTTAAAACTATGCCTACCTAGCAGACTAATTAGTGGTAGGTTCTCCCCCAGGATCTACAACATTGCCAGCCATGAGGTTTTGGACCAATTATTAACAGTACTGGGGTAGTTTTGCCTTATGAAAAAGGCCTTAAATCCAATCAGTAAGTAGTTGTCCCACACTATAACCTCTGTGTCACTATTGTGTCAGTTGACGTATCTTGCCAGGCCTCTTACTGCTGAAGCTCATAATGATCACGGCTGAGTGAGATTACTGATTCTTTTTCTCCTCTAGTAGCATGCAGAGCACCTTCTAGTTTCTGAACGCTAGTCAGTAGGGATGATGCTTCCAGGTCAGTACCAGCTTGATTTCTCCAGGTTCTATAACTCAGGTACATAGTATCTTCAAGAATTGCGTCTTACCATCAACTTCTGAAGAGTAACCAAGAGTAATGGGAATTACCAGTGGTTATTGGGAGTCTGTAGGACCCCACAACTCAAAAAGAAGTAACCCATGTCTGACACTAGGCTTTTATTTGATAGCCTATGATACACACACACACACACACACACACACACATAATTTTTCCCCTGTTATAGGGTAACTCAATTTAAATTCCATATGTGTGTGTGTGTACTTTATTAATTTTTTTACAGTAATAAGTTTCCACATGGTTTATTCAAAGTTCTTTGATGTTAGTTGTCCATTCCCATACTCCCTCTGCTACCTTGCCTTTCCATATCCCACCCCACTCAAATGTTTTTGATTAACTAACTATTCCTTCCTTCTACTTTGCATCAACTGTGTTCTATCCACTGAAAGCCTCTCCCAGACTCCTTAGTAGTTTCCTAATTTCTATGGGTAAATTGAAGTTCATTCCTTAGTAATTTCATCATTAAAACTTTTCAAGACCTGAAGTTACAGAAGATTCCTAAGAAACAAAAATCAAAAAACAAAAACAAAAAAAAAACAAACTTTTCATTCTCTGTAAATAAGCCCAACACCTGGCTTTCACAATCTCATCAAGGAGTAGGGCAAGTTTCTGAACCTGAGAAATGTGCATATATCAGGACTTTTCAAAACTCCAGTGTTTAAAGGAGTATTTTTTGCACTCTCACACCTATAATCCCAGAATTATAGAGGTAGAGGCTGGAAGATCAGAATTCAAGGTCATCCTTAGCTACGTAGTGGATTCAGGAAGTTTGAGGACAGTCTGGGACCCATAAAAACTTGTTTCTGCAAAACTTCTGTAGAATAGTATTCAGAGTTATCAAGAAGCTTAGCAAGTAGGCATGAAGAATTGTGAATTCTAGAAAATCACAGTCCTCCTTTGTCTTACCCTGATAAACTTGCTCCAAGGACAAATGGGAATTTGATGAGCTACCCAAGTAGAGTAACAACGAGCTAGCTTGCTAGTGGAGCAAACGTCATCAGAATAGCAAAGAATGCTTGGGCTTAAGAGAGAATTGCTGGCCTGTTTATTTTAAATGGATATGTATTATTTCTAAAATAGTCCAGCTAGTCATTTTCTTATTGCTATATTTAAATATGTATAATTTATCTTAAAATGGTTGGAACTCCCTTGACACACCTTGTCTGTGCTTTCACTATAATGCTTTTCCAATTCAAGGCTTATTTTCCACATCATAATCTAGAAACTTAGTACATGCTACATGTGGATTTAGGAGTGAAGTAAACCCATGTCCACATCTTGCTTTGGTACTAAATAGCTGTGTGACTTTGGGCAACTTAGTTAATCTCTCTGGGCCTCTATATCCTCATCTGAAAAGTAAGGTCTGTAATAGTCCCTACCTCATAGATAGCTATTTGTAAGGACAGAGTGAGAACAAATTTTCAAGGTCCTCTATTTAGTCCTGAGAGCAAAATAAATGATCAGTAAATTTACCAGTGTAGGTTTTGTTGTTATTTCAAATAATATATGTATAGACTATACTTCTATAATATATCATCCACTGGAAATAGTTCTCCTTGATAGGTGGTACTAAGTGTTTCTTGTAGTGAGTTGAATGCATCCAAATGTTTTTGCTTTTATTCAAGGAGTGACTATTCCCCTACTATTGGGCTGCTGTGTGAACACAGTAGACAATTTATAGCTCAAAGATTAAAAACAAGAGACACTGCTTGATACAAAAGAAAAGATAACCATTCCCCATTATGCAGGCTTCCCCCATCCTTTGAGACATGACTGCTGCTAGATGCTCATGTGCTTGTCAGGGAGACAAGGCTCTACTGACCACCTACTTGAAGTTGTGAAGCTTTTGCCAATGCATCAGGATGAGGTTATTTTAATTGCTATGTCTGAAGGAACTGGATCATGCATTTCACACACTCAGAAACAATGAAATCCTGATATGTAAAACAGGATGGCAAGGAATCTCATGCCCATACTAGCCCCAAAACCTTAATACCCTGTCAGGGTCTGGTACAGTGGGGACTGCAGCTCAGGATATGGCTGAGAGGAGGCACATGCTTGGCTGGTTTTACTCTCACCTCAGCATATCTACACACTAGTGCCTACAAGCCATGGTTAAATTGTGTGTTCTGTTCTGAGGGTCAGGCAGGGGTGGGAGGGATCTGAAGGTGCCAAAGTCATTGTCAATGAACCAGCTATCTGACTTAGTTTTATTCCTGCTTCCAACAAGTCAATATTGCTTAAAGCAGGACATCGCTCATATGAGATCCTTTTATGAGTATTAAGTATTCTCTCAAATCAACCAAAATGCATTTTAAAAAAATCATTGGTACTCTAGGGGGGAAGAGATGTCACATAGTAAGTATGTTTTCTGTGGAGAGACACCATACCTTCCAACTGATCTTCAAAGGAGTCTGTGACCCATAGCAAGCTAAAAACACAAGATATTTGGTTTTGCTTTCCTGAGACCAGTTGATGTATATAACCACAGCACTTAAAGAATCCAATTAGTTGGTCAGGACAGTGACAAAATCAGTCAGAAGCCTTTTGTGGCCAAACAGCTGATGGATTGTTCAATCGGTTGTTGTAGACTCATGTAGACAAAGCCTGCAAGCTTGGGGAAGCCAGGCCTTCCCATGTCAGCCTCGGGCGACAGCCCCCATCCCGCCAGGCCCTGGGGAGTGAGTCCTTCCTGCCCGGCAGCTCCTTTGCTCATGAGCTGGCCAGAGTCACCTCCTCGTACAGCACCTCAGAGGCAGCCCCTGGGCAGCTGGGATCCGAAGGCCTGGAGGCAGGTGCCTGCTCCACTACTGCCTAGCTGCGATGCTGCAGGTAAGTCACTTTCCCCTGTGCCTCGCTTTCCTCATCTGTCAACTGCTCAGCCTGCCCGCCTGCCTCACAGGGATTGGAGGAACTCAGGAGGTGACAGCTCTGAAAAATAGGTCCTTTGCAACCCACAGGCTTTGTACAACTATGAAGGATTTCTACTACTTTCTAGCTTACTTTTTTCTTAGCATTCTTTGGCAAAGTGAGGAAGTCAAGCAAGCAGAGTAGTCTCCAAGCACCTTGGCCTTACCTCTCTCCCCATTGACACCACTGTGTAACACCTCATTTGCTTCTATGCCTGCCTGCCTTCCTGCTTGACTGTGTCCAGGATGGCAGGCTACACCTCCAAATCTCCTACCCAGTGCCTGTCTGTCTGATACCCAGTGAGAATTTAGGAAATTTAGGAACTCCATCTCCTGACAGTGTTCTGCTAGGGGCTCTACATCCCACTTCATTCTTTGGCCTCACTGGGGAGTCATGCTCCAGAAGGGAGGATAGGCAGTCTAGAGGGACATGATTCAGTGTCTATGCCAAGTCTACCAAAGCTATCTATGAGTTTGGCTCAACCTTTCTCAATTCTAGAGTCTAGAAGGTATGACTTGGCACACCTCAGAGTCCCATTAGTGGCCATGAAAGCAAGGTGATGGATACCAGCCTTGGCAGATTTCATTTGAACCATAGACTTATTTTTCTGAGACATGAAATATCAATGCCCAGAGGATGTCTGCCCTGTCTGTATAGAAACCTGTAGAAGATGGTCATTGAGCTGAAAGAACCTCCAGAGATTCTGGCCTTTAATGGAAATTCTGCTTTAGTACTCACAGCTTTGTTCTCTTTATCCCGTGTGCCCTGGCCTGGAAGAACAAGCCGTGCTTTCCTGGCAAGGGCTATTGATTTCTCTCTCCATAGAAGTCAGCACTCCTTAGCTTCTCCCTTTTCAGCTGAAACCAGAAGAATCTTGTCCAGCCCAAAGTTCCCAGGGAAACTGAATTATCAAAACCCCAGGAAACTCCATCCACTCTAAATATCATGTTTTCACCCAGCCCTGCCCAGCTCTTCCTTGGCTTCAGAAGACATGTGGGAAGACTGCTGCTAGCTTGCCTGGAGAATTCCTAAGCCCAACACTACAAATTCTGTGCTTAGTCCAGTGTCTTTCATGCTGGAGTGATGGCTCAGGGAGATCTCTGCACTCTGAGATTTAGGTCTGCATTCCCTTTCAGTCCCTTGTCACTGCAGCCAGTGGGTCAGAGTGAGCCAGAGGTTTCGGGTACTGAAGAGGCAGAAGAAAGACAGGTCTCCTCTGCCTAGGGATTACCCCTAATATTTAAAGCAAACACTGCAGGGATTGGCCAGCCCTGAAACCACCAAAACTAGGTAGGAGGGTCTTATATAGGCTTTGTTCAAGAGCAAAGACAGCCCTAAGGTACAGATAAGCTACACAAAGCTCTGTCATTTACTTGTGATGACATTTCTTTTGTGAAGCCCCCATAATGGCTTCAGAATGCTCTAAGGGTAGCACCAGCGCTGTGAGTGAAGCTTGCAGCAATTTATGCAAAGAAGCAAGAAATGACCTCAACAGGCCAACACCACATTGGGTCTCTCCTAATAAAGAAACAGTATGGCATATGTGGTTATAGTTTGACCTGAAGACTCTACTTATGCCTGTCCACTGAATGTCCCTTCACTTTGCCATAGTCCCTTTAGAAGATAACCTACTTTCAATGACTGACTTGTCTCTTGCTCATTCCCCTGCCTACTGTAAGCTCCACAATGATAGTAATAACTACATGGTGGGGGCAGTCTGACCTTGAGCATAGCAGCCATAAATATTTATCAATTGACTGCTGAAGGGACTGGTTGAGTTACTCTGTAAGCCTTATCTTCCCATGTAGTGCTCAGGCAGACAGTATCGGGAGACCTCAGAGTGATGAGCATGGGGTAGTTGCTTTCAAGTCCAGCTTCAAAAGTCCACAAAAGAAAGCGCTTTTCCTTGTGTGGTAATAGACAAACTATGCCAAAGCTCATTAACCCTTGGAACAGATAGCTGAGTGCCTTCTGTAGCCTAATGGGCTGGCTTCCATAGGGGACACTCAAAGGCAGTGCCCGCTGCTAGAGCTGGTGGGTGGGAGGTGCCTTGTAGAAAATAAAAGCTCCTCTTCCCTCTTTCTCCTTTCCCCTTCTTCCTCCTTTTTCTTCATCCCTCTTCATCACCTCCCTGCCCTTTTCCTTTCCTCTCCTGGCCCCCATATCTCCCATCCCCTGCTCCTCCTCCCCAATTCATCAGGGTCTCTTTCCCTTTCCCCCCACTCTCTTCATTCCTCTCCTTTCTCAGCTCTTTCTTTCTTTCTTTCTTCCCTATCATTCTCTTCTTCCCTCCTTCAATACTCTATTTCTCTAGAAGATCACAGGATAGATAACTTTTGGCCACAACCCAGGGACCTTTTGTGGGACATTCATCTAAATCTTGCTGGCTTCCATGACCCTACCCTCACATTAGAGAGCAAGTCCCTTTGTGTAACTGTTGGGCTGATAACACCTGATTTTGTTTTTTCCCTCTTTGAGGATGAGAGAGAGGACCAAGGCTGTGGCACATAGGGCCACAGGAGACACCAAGATGCTAGCTAGATCTGATGTAGCACAGCTCACTTCTGGCAGGCTCTGTGCCAAGATCTGTGCTGCTAATAGGCCATGGCAGCATTGAGGCATCCCAGACCTTTTACCTCTCTCCTGCTTGGCACATAAGCTAAAGGCACTAGCATCTTAAAAGCCCCAGAGACAAGTGGCAATTTACAGATTCTTGAGTATTAGCATGAAGCTTCCAGAAAGGCAGGCCCTGTTGGTGAATGTGACTAAATGGGGCCAGGAAAGGGTATTACGGAGGAAGAGCTGGGGCTTTAGTTACCTGAGACTTTCTACTGGCCCTGGTGCTAGGCTTCCTAGTTTAGCCACAAAGTGAGAAACAGTCTTGAGCTCCCACAAAGCCTGCTAGTCAGTGTCCCATGCAATTGCAGTTCTGGAAATTTGACTCATGTAATGACCCCTCCATATGTGCTTAGAAAAAGCCTCCAGACTTGGGCTATCCCTCACAAGAGGGACTGTCACTAAGCAGCAATTCTCAGCCACTGTTTCCTCCTGGTCGCTGAAACCATTTGTCATTTCCTGTTTTCTCCATTTTCCTATGGCTCTAATTGTCAGTGTCAAAAGGCAACAACTGTTTTCTTGGGGCTTATCTTTGCAGCACATTGATTCAGAACAAAGGATGGGAGCCTTGTCTGCAAAACAAAGGAAGCAGCCTCCTCTGGAGGCCTGAAGAGAATGCCTGGCGCCCTCTGCCAGGGACAGCAGGACCCTGATGGGAGCAATGGGCTTCAGGGCAAAGAGCCAACTCATGGAGGACACACAGACCCAGGGGTCTTATGGAGCTGGTTGTCAGCACCCAGACAAGCATGGGAGCCCTGTTAGGCCCTAGCCAAACTTTCCCTAGACACTCCAGAGGCTCTAGAATGTATGCTTCCCTGGACAGAGACTTCCCTGCACCCTATTTATCCTTGTGAACCTGGCCCAGGTCTACAATGTTCTCTCTTATCTGATAGGCCAGATGGTCGAGGATCCCATCCTTTGACTGCTGCCTCAAGTCAGCCTTTCTTTCTGTCTACTATGCTGCTGGACACACTCTCCCTGTCCATCTTCCCCTTTGTATTTTTCTGCCCTACACTGAATTCTGTTGAGTCACACTCTTAGCCCCCATCTGTCCCTGCCCTTAGCCCCAGACAACACTGATACTTGAAAACTAATGAAGCAGACAGGGACTGCTATTCAGATGGGCATGGACATCAGTGGCTATAGGCAGGAGTGAGTGGAACACTGGGTCCACAATCAAGAGGTATTGTACTTGTTAGCCAGATTGCTGTGGGCTGTCAATCTCTTTGAACCTCACATGTCGCAGCAGTAATCTGGAGACCTGGAGGAAAAACAGAACTGAAAGAGCCATCTTTAGAAATGGTCACCCACCCAGAAAATCTTCAGCCAAATTCACATGGACTGGCCTGGGCTTGTCACGTGACCCCTGCCTCTGAGTTATGGCCTCATGACAGGAAACAGTGGGTGTGAAGTGCTCAGGACAGTAAAACAGATCCACCCCACCCAACTCCCTGTAGACCCAGTGCTTTAGTAGGAAGAGGGTAGCTCTGCTGGTCAGCTGAGATGAAGCCTTGCTCCCTGCAGCACATTCCAAAAGCCCCAGTCCTAGAAGAGGCAAGAGTACCACAGGAAGCTGCCTAAGGGCACAGTAGAAAAGCAAAGCCTAGTCTGGGTAAATCTCTGATGCTGTAGTCTCCTCTGTGCCATGTGTTTGTCCTCTCTGCCTTGGCAGGGACTAAGGCCAGGAGCTGCTGCCAGGCTTGTGAGCTGGGCACACTCCCAAGCACTGGCCTTCCGCCCCACCCACTGCCACACCAGCCCTTCTCAGTGCAGAGAAGGGATTCTGGGAGCATTTTGGTGGAGAAACTGGCCCTACACAGGCATCCCATATCCTAAGATCCAATCTGGCACCTGGAGTTACCAGGCCAGCAGGTGACCTAAGGACATGTGCTTCCTGGCAGCTGCCTTTGATGGTTGACATACTTGCAACAGACTATTTAAGAAGAGGAGAGGGATGGAGGTGGTAGCAAGTAAGAGGAGCTGAGTCCTAACCTGTCACAGTCAGGCCCTAACAACATGAGGGTCTCAGAGCAAACTGCAGCCACTATGTTTGGCCTTCAGGCTTCATAGGTAGCCTGTTTATATTTTTCTGAGTGTGGGGCCTGAGACCCTGAAGTAGGGCCCCTATCCTCTGAACATTTGGTATACTTGGAGATGAAGACAGAAAGTTCCTCCCATTCTCTACCCTGAATCAGGTCAAAAGGAAGGGAAACGGACAGTGAGTGTATGGCTTTTTCTGGTGTGGAATAGTGTGTCCATCTGACCAAGTGACTATCCAGGAACATCTGCACCAAGATTCAGCACTTACTCCATGACAGTCCTGTAGAAACTTGGGCTCTGCTCCAGCCCTAGCACCCCAGCTCACCAGCCATCCCTTAACTGGATAATTTGAAGTATTTATCCCTATCCCCAATTGCTTATCATCCTCTGGATATAGCTACTTTATCTAAAGCTCCCAGCGTGACATGCCTAGATACCGTTAGTATTGTGGGTATGGTTTGGCCAAGTCAGAGTAGTATAAGACTGTCACCTCCCTCCTTCTACATACTTTGCTTCTAATAATGCAGCCTAATGTTCCATTTGCTCTTTTGGTAACCATATCTCACTACTGACCCATCCTGAGCAGACAGACATCCAGGATGTCTGTGTACTCTTGCTATTACACTCTCCTGCCCCATCCTATGCTTTTGCAGTTGGTTTCCTTAATCCAGATGCAGACTCTTTTGTATCTACTTGTGTGGTCTTGCTGGGAGGGTGGGACATGCATGCCAGTGTGTGTTGATGTGTCCACTCATGCTTTTGCTGCACCAAAGTTAAGTCCTAGGTCCCTACACAGCAATCCAAGGCTGGTGTTTCATGGTATCTGTAATCTAATATGGTCTTTCCATCTTCTGTTTAGCAAGAGAAGCAGAGATCAGATCCTATGGCAATGACCCCTAAACAACAGAATTCGTATATCGCCCAGCAGATGACTCAATTTCAAGGTAAGCAGAAAAGATCAGTGTTCCCAACTGAGCCAGTGAGGTGGAAGTTGGTTCATTTCTGCCTACAGTTTCTGCATGTCGTGTTAGAGGGACAGGGAGAAGTCCGAAAGTCACATGAGTGGTGAGTGCCCAAGATAGGAGTCTGAGTGTCAATCACCTGCCTCTAAGAGCACAATCTATCCCAGTGGGAGGTCTGCTCATGTAGTTCCAGTATCACTTTAATTGGACAGATTGATTAAACTGAGTCCAATCCCTTAAAGCCTCTGTTCTGTTGTTATTGTTGTTGCTCATTGTTATCTGGAGATAGGGTCTCACTCTGTAGCCCAGGCTGCTCTTAAACTCCAGCTGTCATTGTGCCTCAGCCTCCCAATCTGTTTGGCTTACAAAAGTACACCATCATCACCCCACCTTCATTGAAAAACAGATCCCTTTAGACCTTGCCCTGCCCCCATCCAACATACATGCTCCAATTTATTTCTAATGAGTTTTATGGCCATTATCTATGGAAGATATGGAGAATGAAAAGGGAGTTGGAGACAATCTGCTGTAGATACTGGTTATGGGAGGCAGAGTTACTCCCACAGCCTCCACAAATAACTAAGGATTCTTATCCTATATCATTGATACTTATTGGCAGTAGTCAGAAACACCCAGCTCCTGCTTCATGGAGCTCACAGATGCACCAAGGCAACTTCATTTAAAGACCTCTCAAACCAATAATATGTAAGCCATAGTCCTAGAAAAGCTGTGTTCTGCACTTGTTGACGACCCTCACACTGTTAGGCCACACCTTTATTTTAGCCCTGAGTTACCGCCTTAGTTGTTCCTCAATTCTTGTGCAAAATACCACACTCAGTTCCACCTAGTAGCTGTCAGATCTGTGCCACACCCACACCCACACCCACACCACCTGAGGCATGTGTGAGTCAGCAGAAACAGAATTCAGGGGACTAGCCTTCAAAACTGGAACTATAACCTAGGTGAAACACTTGCTCCATGCTACAGAAAAATCCTAGGCATGGTTACAAGTAAAGGGAGAAAATCTATTTATAGTACCAAGCACAGGTTATACAGGACACCAGGATGGACACTCCCTCATTGACCTTGAGAAAAGATCACCACCAACACCAGCCTCAGTTCCCACTCCACAGAAGTCTCAGTAAATATGGGTCACTGTGGGCTGCCACTATAATGAAGAGAAATGTATTACCCTAAAGCACTGAGGGTCTCACCTTTCATCTGCTCTTGTTTCTCCACCACAGACAGCCCAGGTCATGAGACGTCCAAGTTCTCCCTCTTTAGAAAGGACCTCCACTGTACTTCAGACTGGAACTATGTGAGCCTCTAGTCTGAATGCTGACAATGCCTAGGCTGTGGGACTTTGGAGGGAACAGAATTCTGTCCTTACTCCTGCAGATTACATTTATCAGAGGGAAAACCAAAGCAAATCCTACCCTCTGTTGTCTAAGAGGCTAAGCTTTCTTCCCCAGGCCTTCCCTCAACTCTGCCTGCCTTCTACAAAATAAGAACTACCTGTTGAGGAATGGATAGTGTCAGACTATTAGAGTAAATGAATGTAGTGTTAGCACCTGCCCTCACAGAGCCTCTAATATACACGAAGGGACAGTCAATTCAGTTGGCATTTCAAGTCCAGCATTATTTGATCTTTGTAGAGCAGTGGTTCTCAACCTGTGGGTCAAGACTTTTTTGGGGGGTTGACCTATCTTTTCACAGGGTGTACATATCAGCTATTCTGCATATCAGATGTTTACGTTATGATTCTTAACAGTATCAAAATTACAGCTATGAAGTAACAATGAAAATAATTTATGGTTGAGGTTCACTACATGAGGAACTCTATTAAAGGGCTGCAGCATCAGGAAGGTTGAGAACAACTGTTGTAGAAGATGCTGTGAGTACACAAGACCTTCCAGGCTACAGGCAAAGGAGTGAGGCAAGTTGGGAGGGACTGGGAGAGATAGTCAAGGGTACGAACGAAGACAACATTGGGCCGGCAGCTCCTGCTCAGTGACCATAGCCCAAACTGAGGACTCCTTTGGAACTAATCCCTATGTCTCTTTCCATGCAGCAGTACAAGAACAAGTCATCTCCAAGTGTAGCCAGACTAAGGCGAGACCCCCATCTAACCAGCAAATGATGCCACCCAAAACTGAGCTTCTTCAGGACAATCTGATTCCAAGAATATTACCACCCACAAGTCACATAGGTATTTTGTCATCAACTCTGAAGAAGCAGCAAGTCAACACCGACCTTCCACTTCCCATCTCCTCAGGCTTGGGTCAGGATCCCCTGAATAGTCTTGGCTCTGTCTGCCCCAAAGCCAAGGCCATGCCCTTAGAAGTGCCCCTGCCCAAGCTCTGTATCAGCCCCCTGGGCAGCCAATCCTTGATTCCCCACCAATTCTGCCTCCCCCGTGTGCCAATGATGTCTTCAGTGTTCAGTAATGCAGTCTGGATAGTGGTAGCTGCAGCTGTAGCCACGCCAGTTTCAAAGGAATCATTCCTGAGCCAAGTAGATAATAGCATTCTGCCGCATTTTGATAGCAACTCCATCATCTTTGCCAAGGCATCCATGAGTAAACCCCCAACAGCCCTAGCATCTCCTTTTCAGAAGGTTGTGGTCCAGGCCAATCAAATGGCCCCGGGAGCCAGGCCTGGCCAGAAGGTGTGTGCTGCTCTGGCCAGCTCCAGATTCAGCCTATTGGGCAATCAGAGCCTTGTGCAGAGCCCAGCACAGGGGCCCATGCCTGTGTTGAGCACCAAGTCCCTCCAACAGAGCATGACCAGCTGCTCTCCCATGAGTCCTCTTCAGGGGCTAGAGCCTCCAAGCTGTGCAGCTGCTACTGCTGCTACTAGCCAGTCCCTAGGTACATTGATTAGAATGGGCACACACCCTGAGCCACAGGACCATGCCTTGCCTCAGACACGGTCCCCAATAGATGGTCTGATTTCACCATCATCTGCAGGCAGTGAGGTGGATCTCATGGAAGAGCTTTTGGAAGGCTCCAGTGTGGCCCCAGATGAAGACTGGGTGTGCAACTTGCGGCTGATAGATAACATTTTGGAATAGCATGCTGCTGCCCAAAATGCCACAGCCCAGAGTGCTGACCAAGTCACCCAGGGTGCTGAGGAGCTATAAATCAAAGTAGGGTGCTCCAGAAAAGCCCCATGTTGTCACTCAAAGGAGTGGTTTGAATCTGCAGCCAGCTTGAAACTGGCCCCGGACACCCACACTAGGGTCCTAGTCTGAATCCTGTCAGCCCTGCCCGTCCCTCTATCTACCTGATAAATAAAAAGCTGGTGGTTTTTCAAGCTACTTGTACATATTTGAAAATTTTGTAAATGGTTTTCCTAATCATAAATGACAGAAGTATTTATACTTGGTTTTGTGGCTTTGTAAATAAAGTGGCGGCTTTGGTTTCAATAGAGTTGTGTTTATTATACATTGTTCCAAATATGCAGACTGTGTTGTTCGCTCCAGTGATAACCTTGTTAAACTAGGTGGCTGAGTCACTGAGGTTTTCATGCCACAAGAAATGTGGATGTGACCAAGGGGTGTTGTGCAAACTGATAAATGCCAAATAGAAAGCCACTTGGTCATTAATTTCCACTCCATTACAAACTGTACTATCCAGTGTGACTCTTAATCTTTCACAAGCCTTTAAGTCTCAGCTAGTTCTTTCCTAATGAACATTTACAGCAAAAGTCACGGTGTGGTTAAGTGTCCCACAGAGACACTCATGGGAGGCCAAGAGCGTCCTTTAGGTTTGGTTAAGAGAGGTGCAGAAATAGCCTGTGAGCTGAGCAGTGTGTGAGCTGGCCACCTTGAGGAACTAGAGCGTTCCCTTCCCTTTGTCACCTATGGTGACCTTCCGCCGCAGAGAAATCCCCAGCTTTAGACAGCTTTGGTGCACCATCACAGAGTGATGCTTTAAAGTCTGCTTTAAACCATTTGACACTCATTTTGATGTGAAACTCTGTGGCTTGGGGGGAAAGTCTGTAAACATTAATGGTTGATTTGGGGTTTGTCTTTAATGGCTTCTATTTGCGGTTCTTGTCATGTATATTTAAGTGTCTGTTAGAGAAACTCCACAGCCACTGTCCTGTAAACTTTGCTCAGTGTCCAGATTTTGTGTAATCACATTTTAATTGACACCCTGTATTTTGATTCGATATTTGAGATCTGGCATCTATTTTGAGCCAGTGTTTTTTGTTGGATTTTCTTTTGTTTTCTTTTTTCTTTTTTTCTTTGTTCTGTAATAAACAGCCAGGATAAAAGTGTTTCTGTGTTTTCATTTTCTTCAGGAGGCATCTAGTCCCTACAAACCCAAGTCAGTTCTGACTTTGGTGCCCTCAGAGGCTGCTTCTATCCTATGCATTGCAAAAATTGCTGCAGCAGAGTCACTTGTACATGTGTGCTTGCCTGTGACAAATTTCACAGCATGTGCTGTGGATATTTTATTAGGGCCCAGAAGAAAGTCAGTTTGATCCCAGCTCTTCATTTTATAGAGACAAAATCAGGGAACAGGCAGCCACTTTGGAAATCCCACACTAGGGAAAGAGGTAGAAAAACACACTCCAAAATCCAGGGGCTCCTCACTACCACCCTTCTACCTTTGCGGGAGCACACACTTTCTGTCCCTGGCCAGACCCTGCTGCAGCACTATAATATGGGCTAACTGTGGCTCCAAACAGAATTGAGCTCCTTGCTCCATCCACTTGAGATGAGGAGGTGACCCGCAGGCAGTGGGGGAGATACTGCAGACTACAAACCAGATAGGGCCACATCTCGCAGAAAGGGCACATATGCATAGAGGTTTGGTAGGGACTGACCCTAAAATGATGACGTGTCTGGCCCCACTGTTCAAGAAGTGGGTCTGCACTTCATAGACAGTCTTAAGTCCTCAATGGTATATGCAAGAAGCTATGCACACTTACATTGTACCCAAAGGTCTAAAGTCATTTCCCCTGGTTTGCTCTAGCCTGCTCCACACCAAACTTTCTGTTTATTTGGAAACATGGAGTCAGAAGAGTTCAGCAAGGGTGCAAGGAAAAGTTAGCATCCTCCCCCTTTTGGTCCAGGAAACTAATGGGAAGAGGCAAGACTAAGATCTGCCTCATTAACTCTGGAGGAGGAGCATTGCCCCTGGAGTCCCAGACCCAATCCTTTTAAAACCTGCTAGGGACAACAGTGTGCGATATGCTTTTCCTTTTCTTTTCCCAGTCCTGGACCAGCATCTACAGTCAGAGACTTTGCCCAGGGTGATCAGTTCCAGTTTAGACAGCTACAAAATCAACAGCTTTTGCACAAGAGACTCCTGTGTGACTTACCCTTAGCCCCTCTCAACTGTGGCAAGTACCTTCCAAAAAACTTCACCTGATTTTTGCCTCCTTTAACAGGGACCCTAATAAGACCTTTGCCTCTCCCACCAGGTTGACAGGACTTAGTCAGCAGGTAGCAGAAGCTCATAAATGGAACAATATCTTCCTAAAGTTGGTAGGGGGCCAACAGGAGCACAAATCACAGTGCATGTACACAAGAGCATGTGCATAGATAGAGAGAGAGAGATAGAGATAGAGATAGAGATAGAGAGAGAGAGAGAGAAGAGAGAGAGAGAGAGAGAGAGAGAGAACCCAGCTGAGTGAACATCTAGAACCCAATCTTTTTTTTTTTACTTATTCACTTTACATCCCAATAAATGCCCCCTCCCAGTCACCTCCCACAATCCTTCCCTCCATCCCCCTTTCCCTCCCTTCCCCCCTGCCAAATTAAGTCTGCAAGGCTATTTACTGAGACCAGACACAGCAGTCCAGCTAGAAGAACCTATCCTGCATACAGGCATCAGATTTTGGGATAACCCCTGCTCCATTTGTTTAAGAACCACATGAAGACAAATTTGCAGATCTGTATATGTGCAGGGAGGCCTAGGTCCAGCCCATGTATATTCTTTGGTTTAAGGTTCAGTTTCTGAGAGCCCCAAGGCTCCAGGTTAGTTAACTCTGTTGGTCTTCCTATGAAGTTCTTACCCCATTCAGGGCTGCAATCTTTCCTCCTATTCTTCCATAAGAGTCCCCAGCTCCATCTACTCTTTGGCTGTGGGTGTCTATATCTATCTGAGTCAGCTTCTGGGTGGAGCCTCTCAGAGGACAACTTGCTCCTGTCTGCAAGCATAACAGAGTATCATTAATAGTGTTAGGGATTGGTGCTTGCCCATGGAATGGGTCTCAAGTTGATCCAGTTATTGGTTAGCCATTCTTTCAATCTCTGCTCCATCCTCTGCCCATGCATTTCTTGTACACAAGTTGAATTTTGGGTTAGACAGGATAAATTTGGGGTTGAAAGTTTTGTGGGTGGGTTGGTGTCCCTATCACTCCACTGGGGTTCCCACCTGGCTACAGGAGGTGGTTTGTTCAGTGGAACCCAATCTTTTAAAATACTCTCAGAAAATACCCACACCCAAAACTCAATGCAGTGACTAAGAGCAACCATCCACATGGGATAAAGTAGCCTTCTCAGACAATTGCTGGGTAGAAAGTGTTCGGAAGAATAGTCCTTAGCCAAAAGCCCTGGTTTCATTGGCCTCTGCCCACTCTTGTCTCTGTTACTGCCTCATGAACATTCCTTTTAGGCCAGATAAGAGATGTGCTCTTCAGTCAGTCAGTATACCCACTCCCTAGTAGAATTGTTCATCTGCCTGAAGTTCTCCATTGTTCTAATTATATATGGTTCAAAGTCCAGAGATTACCCATTGAGATTTCCAGAACATTTTTTTCATTTAAAAGTGTTTTGACAATGTCTTGTGAGTATTTACATCACACCCACCCCTCTTTGCCCTCCTCTGACTCCTCACATTTCCCCTCCCATTCCCTCAAATTCATAATCTCTCTTTAATTGTACCATTACATACAAACATATACAACCTATTGAGTCCATTTGATTTTGTTCATATATATATATATATATATATATATATATATATATATATATATTATATGTGTGTGTGTGTGTGTGTGTGTGTGTGTGTGTGTGTGTGTGTGTTTTGAAAAGGAAGCACACAGATTGTTATAGAAATAAAGTTTCTTTATTTGAAAAAATAAGCAAGGAACTCCTGAGACTAGAAATAAGCTGAAGCGCTGAAACAGGATCTGGGACTCAAAAGCTCTGGTCACCAGGTGGCCAGGACCTTCAGAATTCATTTGCATAGCATCTGCCTTTTCCCACAATTGTTCATCATGATGCTTTCTCATGACTGCCGTCCCTACACATAGCCCCATGGTCAGAAGTGGTTCCTGTCCTCCTCTGTCATTGAGTCTTTTCATTTATTACTCCTGATACCTATTTTTCTCATGCCTCACTGTCCTGCCTTACCACACACATATCAAACAGGCCCCAGCTGTCAATTAGACATGTCACAATGAGAACTCTTAGACCCATTTGCCCATCCCTCTCTCTCAGTGGTCCCAGGGGAAGCAAAAGTTGAGTGCCAAGAAGCTCATTGTCACTTTGTTGGGTTTTATTGAAGTTCAGTAATAATTGCATGTAGTTATCATATAGTACTGTGAAATAGTCCATAGAACCTGCTGGTCTGAGAATTATATCACATGCCCTGTAAAAGCTCCCTCCCACCTCTCCTAAGATGCCACCATAGCCAGCCCAAAGCCTCACAGGTCACAACTATCTGATATCTTTCAGTTCTTCCAGACCACTGAGATACAAATAGAAGTGGAGCTTGACCCACTATGTAAGTTACATGTCACATTCCTAGAGGGGCAAAGTTCCCAAGTCACCTACCCTAGCAAACTTGAGGCTGTGCCGTAGTAGGCCACAAAACAGAACAGCTTCCTGATCACTTCCTGCTACCTGACCATCCTGGCCTCACCCTACTGTAACAGCGACCCCTGCTTCTGAGTGAAAGTCATCACAGGTTGCTCCTTTGAAGAGTACAGTGCTGCCCCTCACTGCTCCCTATCCCACCAGCCTCTCCTCTGGAGGGATTCTTCCCAAGGACACCTGGCAAGCACTCACTCTTGCTCTTTACTTCCCTTTCCAAGGAGCAACTTCACTCACTTCCTTCTTCCTCTTCCTCCTAACCCAGAACTTCCTGCTCAGTTCCTTCTCCCAAGTCCTCTTGGCAAAACAGCTTCCTTGTAATCATAAAAGCAGGGCAAGCTGCTTATTCCTCAGTAGTGGGGAGTGCCCCTTCAGCAAAACTGTGATAGTCCTTGGCTTCTGGACAGGACAATGGGTCATACCTTCTCTAAGTTCCTCAGAAGAAATTTCACCCCTTCCACTGCTTATTCACAATCTACTAGGGTACCTTCATACTCTTCCTATCTTCTGAAAGCAAGCCAGCATCACAGCACCTTAGTAGTTGCTCAATATCTGAGCATCTCAGCTGAGAAAACTGTAGTAGGTCTCTTCACTTTCCTGATTAACTGGGGCCCACACTGGTCCCTGAAAGGAATGATGTAGATGCATCAGTATTTTCATTGCTGTGATGAAACACCTAACAAAAGCAACTTCAGAAAGGGTTTATTCTGGCTCTCAGTTTAAAAAGAAGATATGGTAATGGCAGCCTAAGATAGTTGACCATATTTGAAATACATGGTGTACATGTATAAAAACATCAAAATGAAATACATTAGTATGCATAATTAACATATGCTAACAAAACTTTTTAAAATTTAATATTTTGATAATTTCCTACATGAGTACTCTATTTTCATCATATCCATCCCTCCCTGTACCCCACCAACTCCTCCTATGTCACTCCTACTTGCTCTCAAATTCTTAACCTTTTCATCTATAATTTTATATACACACACAGGAATGCATGCACACATCATCTCCAAAATCCATTTAGTGTTGCTCATGTGTACATGTGTTTAGGACTGACCATTTGGGCCTGAATAACCTATCAGGACAGGCCTCGTTCTTAGAGAAACTGATTCTCTCTCCCTCAACATATAGACTGTCTATAGTGCTTCACCTAAGGGTGTTTTGTGACATTCCTCCCATCCTTCTGGCATAGCAATTAGTGTGGTTATTATGTAGGTCTTGTTTCAACAACCACGTTGTTGAGATTTCATGAATGCAGCAGCAATGTCATGTCTAGAAACACCATCTAGCATCAAGCATCTTGATTCCCTGACTCTTTCATTCTTTCTGCCTGCTCTCCCATGCTGTCCTCTGAGTCTAAAGTTTGGGGTTGCATTGTAGTGTACCAATTGGGAATGATTACTCCATTCTCACTTACTCTATGCATTTTGATCAATTGTGGGTCTCTGTTATAGCCTCTGTTTCAAAAAGAATTTTTTTTAATGAGATATGAGAACTGTACACATCTATATTAAGAATTCAGTTGGTTGAAAATGTTACTGGTTTAGGGTAGTAGCAGTAGTAGGTTCTACTCTAGAGTCCATGACCTCTCCAGTCACAAGTAGTTGGCTAGGCTTACAGTACCAGGAATGAATTTTCTCCCATCGACTGCTTCTTCTTCTTCTTCTTCTTCTTCTTCTTCTTCTTCTTCTTCTTCTTCTTCTTCTTCTTCTTCTCCTTCTTCTCCTTCTTCTTCTTCTTACCTCATTGGGCACTGCATACATGTGAAGCACAGACATACATGCAGGTAAGATACCTAACCACATAAAATAAAAATAAATATTTTTAAAAGTAGAGAAAGAAATGCCCATGGGGACCATGCTGACCACATCCAGGGTAGATCTTTCCACATGTGTTAAGCCTCTCTGGATACATCCTTACAGACAGATGAAGAGATTGTCTCCTAACTCAGGCCCACTCTTCCATGATGTCCCTTGAGTCTAAAGTCATTCTAAATCATACCAAATAGACAATTAAGATCAAGACTTGTTGAATGAAAGGACTTGGAAGCTCCTGCATTCTTCCTCTCAGATCTTTCCTGATATAGAGTCCCAACACTATCACCACCACCTCAGTATCACATCCTTCTGAAAGTTCTTCCATGAGAGGACTGTAGGACAGAAGATATAGAGCTGACAGCTTCTGAAGACGATGCCTGAAGGCCCTCTACCATTTCTAGGGAGCAGGTGCTTCTCCCACAATCCATGCCATCATCTCCCTCCAAGCACTGATGCCAAGCCCAGGGAACCTAAAAGGAATCCGCAGAAAGATGTGCTAGCCAGCACTGTCTCACTCTTCTTTTACAGCAGGTTCAGGCCGTGTGAGAGGAAGGTGTGTTCAGGACCATAGCCTGTGTACAACCTTTTATCTGCCACTTATACTCTAGCCATGAAATGATAGGATTGAAACACAGGCTCAGAAGCATTTTGCTTGATTTTCCTGGAATGGGGCCATTCTGATTCAACCCACAAAACTAGGATCTCTGCATCAGACGTTAGAAAGTAGGTACAAATGATTCCCATCCTTGTTGAGCCAGCTTGAGGTTCAATGCATCCATCAGTATTATAGTAAATAACCAGAACCAGTATGAAATTGCGTGTGCGCGCACACACACACACACACACACACAGAGAGAGAGAGAGAGAGAGAGAGAGAGAGAGAGAGAGAGAGAGACAGAGAGAGAGAGAGAGAGAGAGAAAGAGAGAGAGGCCTAGCTAGCCAAACCTAGAATCACAGGACAGGCCATCAGAACGGGCAGGCCAAAACCTCGCAAAATCTCAGACAGGAATTGCTGATGTTGCAATTTTTTGGCCAAATTGCTTTTTCCACAGGAAATCTGTTTGCTCTCAAATTCTTTCAGCATACTAGCTGGGGCCTAGCCATGTTTTACAGAATAATAACCTTTACTTAAATCACCTAATTGCAGGTGTTAATCACTATTGCAAAGTATCTTAACAGCAAAAGAGCAGTGTATAGAAATGATGAATTGGCTGCTGGAAGTTAGCCATCCTGGAATGAAACGACCCACAAAAAGAATATCATCAAAAAGAAGATCATTGGCACAAATGCATTAACAGTAGAAGAGTAATCACTTTTGTTAAGGTCAATGAAGAAAACAATGAGTGAGGGAAGGAGGAAGAGAGTCAGAGAAGGGAAAGACAAAGACAGACATAAAAAGACAGAGAATATGAATGAGAAATGAGAAGCCCATGTTGTTGAAGCTGGTTGGAAGTCAGAAGCAGTCTCCTTCAGATAGGTTTCTACGAGGTAATGACTTGTTGTTTTAGTTTTTAGACAGTTTCTTATATCTCAGGTTTGTCTCAAACTCTGTGTAGTGAAGGATGGCCTTAGGCTCCTGTCTCCACCTCCCAAGGGCAGAAATCACAGGCATGAACCACAATGCTAGACTTTGAGCTGATGGTCCAAAGCAAACCATGCATTGAGGTATGCCCAGCATGTTCTAGGCAAACCAAACAGCAAGCACAAATATCAAGAGAAATGGAAAGATCACTGGAAAGGAGACCAATAGGCATCGGGACGGGAGTCAAGAGAGGGGTAGAGACATGAAAAGACTGAAATAACCCAAGCTGCCTTGAGTAGTTCCTGTTGCTACATTGAGAATGGCACTCTGGATGATGGACAAAGACCAGTGAGAAAGGCTTCTCTCTGTCCATCTCTCCCCAAGAGGTTTTATGGGCATCTCTAATCATGGGGTCCAAGATCTTCATAGTCATATGTTCTGCTTCTGACATTCTCTTATTCAGTGTAGGAGATCAAGAGTTCAAAACTAGCCTTGAGGCAAACTTTGGTTCATGAGACCCTACTTGATTAGTACGTAATATCAATTTGACATAACCTAGAGTTGCCTGAGAAGGGGGCTCCTCAATTGAGAAACTGCCAAGATTAGATTTGCCTCTGGGCCATATCTGGGAGAGACAGGCTTGATTCATGATTGATAGAAGGCTTCAGCACACTGAAGTAAGTATGTCTGGACTGTATAAGAAAGCTAGCTGAACATGGGCCAGGGAGTAAAGCAATAAGCAGAATATTTTCATGGTTTCTGCTTAAGTTTCTGCCCTGCTTTCCCTCAGTGGCAGATCGTGACCTGGAAATGGAAGCTGAAATAAACCCTTTCCTCCCCTAAGTTGCCTGTGGTCAAGGTGTTTATTGTAGCAACAGAAGAGTGAAATAAAACAGACTTTGTTTCAAAAACTGGAGACAAAACTAAAGCCAAAAAAACCATGACCCTGGCTATAGGAAAAGGAGACAGACCAAGAGGCTCAGGGGTGAGAAAGATGACACTACAAATCAGCAAGGGAGCTGGGCAAACTGGCTTGCCACTTAACAACGAAGCAGTTCCTCCTCCTCCCTCCCGGCATCAGGTAAATGCCCGGTGCTTTCAATGTGGAAATAGAAAACAAAATAATGTAGAAATCATTGCAATAAAACAAATGCAGAATGTTTTTATAATATCAGAATCAATCAAACTTTTTAATTGTGATACAAATACAGGAGATGCCATTGGGAAAAAATGACAAAATTGCCCACATAAAATGTTTAAAACTCGAAAAAGGAAAAAAAAGGTACCCTAAATTCAAAAGATAAATGACAAAATTAGACGAATGAAATATGTGACATGCAATGGTTAATTTTCCTAAAATTCAAAGTGTATATTGTTGACCAAAATTGAGTACAACACTTTCATGGGAATATTTTTTAAAATATCCCCAATCATAAACCATACACACACACACACACACACACACACACCATCACACACACACACACCATCACACCATATAGGTAAACTCTGGCCTATTAGTACAATGCAGTACTACTTATCAATAAAATTATATTCTTTAGCAATGGAAAAAGATGAGGAACTGTTGCTAAGACAGACTACAGCATCTTAAATACTGAAATTTAGTTAATAGTCTACTTGAATGCTTCAAAGTAAAATATGTAGCTATCTGCTACTTTGGAGCATGTAAAATACACAAAGATGACTAGTGGATGGATGAAAGAATAGGTAGAAATATAGACATATGACAAACAGAATTAAGTGTTAATGTAGAATGAAAGAGTTGAGTCTGTAGGTACACACTGTACATTTATTCATAGTGTCTAGATTGGCAAAACTATAGCCACTGGTGTAATGGTGGCATAGGTGCTATAAGAGTAATCAGCTTTGTTTTGTTTTGTTTCCTTTTGTTTTGTTTAAAGCCTGCTTCACAAGAGGAACTCACAAGTGGTACTGTTAATCAAGCCCCAAACCCATGACTATCTAGGCCCTAGGAAGAACCTAATACTGGAAGGGGCTGAAAGGGGCTGAAAGGGGCTACATGCTCCAGTAAATGGTCCAACATCCAAGCATTGCTAAGTGAACTCAATGGAAATAAAAGAAGACCAAGCACATGAAGTTGGGTGGACTAATGGTGGGGAGGATAGGGAGGAATTAGAGGGAAAGGAAAGAGGGATCAAAACACAAGGTATATACATGTATGAAATTCTTAACAAAAATATTTTCTAAAAATTTGAGAAATTTCAAAGGAAAATATCAAGGAAATTTTCTTTCTTTTTTTTTTTTTTTTCCAAGACAGGATTTCTCTGTGTAGCCCTGGCTGTCCTGGAACTCACTCTGTAGACCAGGCTGGCCTCGATCTCAGAAATCTGCCTGCCTCTGCCTCCCAAGTGCTGGGACTAAAGGTGTGCGCCACCACTGCCTGGCTTCAAGGAAATTTTCAAAACATCATTTCAGAGGTGTTTAATCCATAGCCCAAGGGTCACATTGGTACAAAATACCTATGAATGTGTTCAAATAGAAAAACATACATTTACTTAAAACAATATGATATTAGAAAGGAGACTCAGTTGCACATTTCACAAGTGTGAACTTTGTAAGTGATAACATAAGGTCAAAATGACAAAAGATTGGACATGCTGGAACCTGGATCTTATTTCTCCTTCACTGTTTAAGCAGGGTATGCAGCTTTGGGGAAGCTACTTTAGAACTCCTCAGGGAGTTTTTGCTTTGATTTGGGTATCATAGCCAGTTGTGAAGCTTTGGAAAAATACACTTGCTGTGGGACTAACCCCAAACATTTAGAGAGTTTTCAATAAGACTCAAAAGTCTACATGTTAAATTGAGAACTGGTTTAGCAATTGATATGATAGGAATCAATTATAGAGAAAACTAGTATGGATATTCAAAGACATGTGTATAAATTGTTGAGTACAGCACTGAGAATACACTCTAAATCAGAAAACACTTAAGTCTACCCAATGTCACTCAGCAGAGCAATACACAGCTCTTCACAACAGTTCAGGATTTACTATTTGTCTGAAGTCAGGATTCCATTTCCCAAACTTGACTAGAATCCTTTTTCCAACTAACTTGGGCCAACTTGCAAACCTTAGTATTGTCTTCCTGTACAGATCTAAACACCCAAAATAATTGGGCCTCCATGGCCTCATGATAGACATCAAACCCAAGTTTGGCCGTGGAACCATTCCAGGTGCTCTTAAAAGAAACTTCTCCACACAATCATCCTTCTCGCACAGAAACACAGAGCTAGAAACTCAATAGCATGCCCCTTTACTGGAAAGAATGCCCCGTCAACAGGATTATGAAGGGAAGACATGAAAAAGGGCTACTCAAGCATCATTTTGGATGCTGTGAATGCTCAGCATTTAATCTTCACTCATGAGCATTTCCTCCAGAAGAAGAAATAGAAACTTAACTTTGATTGGAGTCATTTCATGAATTATTCTTTCAACTGCAGAGTAGGGAAAACACTCTCAGCAACCCCCCTCTGGAGTGCTGGCTAAGGGACAGGAATTAGACCATTAGCCCTGCTACTATTATTCCCTTCTGCTGAAAGAGTTGTGCCAACAACCAAATAGGGAAAGGGGCAGCAGAATTAAGACTTGGGTGTTTCCTCATGCATGGAAGAGAAATCCTTAAGTCCCTGAGACTAGAAAGATCTAGATATGTGGATAGACATATGTTGTCAGTGAAAACAAGGGTCCTAACAGACAGCAAGAAGACAGAAATGTTGCTGGAGAATCATACTAGCATCAGATTGCATCCAGTAACCACATCATTATCCAAGCTTTCCACCATTCACACAAGGGTCACACTGAGAGACAAGTTGGGGGATGAAGGCTGTCTTTTTAAATCAAAATTCTTTCCTTCCAAGTTCTTTATAGTTTAAAGTGATTGGTTTCCTTTGCATGCCTTTGAATTTCAGAATACTCCATTCATTTCTAAAGGTTTGCCATTCTTTGACATATCATGTATATTTTCAGATCCTAAAGTCAATAATATAAATATGAAGCAAAAGATTTTTTAGGGTAAAAAAAAAATGTGGAAAAGACTAGGTTTTACATCGCATTGTTTAGGTTGAAACACCATTGGCAAAAAGTAAAAATGTTTTGCACTATAAAAATCCCTTCCATGTTAAGTACCAAGGAAAAGGGTTTAAAAGAACTTATCATTCAGACTTCATTTTGTTTAAAAAAATTGCTTTCCCACACCCATAGCTGATGCCCTCCAAAGTACAGGCCCCTGCATTGCTCCTGCTCAGCCCCACCATCCAACCCAGTTCAGTCTTCCATCTGATCTTCCACTTGTAGAAAAAGTAGTACACATACTTCCTCTGAGGTGGGATTGCTTGAAGCCAGGCCAAGCTCCATCCTTGACATTCAGGGTGACAGTAATTCCAGAAAGTTTACTGTACAAGCAGAATAGGATAGGTACATCAAGGCTCTTGTGTTAGTAATAGAGTCCTACCCCAGGGTCAGCCTTGGTCAGAAAAGCTTCCCCCACCCCCTGCCACCCCTGGGAGAAGTGGTCAATATACCTACTCATAGCTGCTCAAAGAGCTCAGAATAAGTAACTGTTAGCACCCATACCTAAACAAGATACCTGAATCATCCCCTCCAAGGCTCAAAAAACACTTTGCAAGAGGGGACGGAATGAATGCAAAAGCCAGGGAATAGGAACCCGTGTGGTGAAACACTGTCTTCTAGACATGGCATGGCCATTGCACCCATGAAGATACAACAGCAATGTCTAGCAGCACAAAACTGTTAACGATGGGGCTCATCAACACTCCATCAATGGAGAGAAGCACATGAAGCCCAGTCTGTAGTTGCAGACTTATTGGTAGTTATTGACTGCTGGAGGCAGGAGCACCATTTTCCTTTGGTATTGTAGCTGCAAGTAACTTGCCTTTACCCCAGTAAAATAACTCCACATCCAGACACGGGCAAGCAACCCTAATTCAACTCACTGAGTTGGTTAGAAAAAGCTCATGAAAGTATGGGATGGACCTATTGGGAAAAGGGGGCACAGAAGGATTGGCAAAGGGTTAACAGAAGGTAATTGGGAGGGATATAATCAAAGTATGTTATTTACATGTAATTACCAAAAATTAAAATTTTCACAAAGCAGGGCCTTGAGGACATTTCTCTGGCTTGTGGCTAGGGAAGGGGACTCCCACTTCTGCTGTGCAATCCTGCAGTGGGAAGCCCTGCCCTCAGTGGGCGTTATTTCTCTCCAAGTTACCCAGGTGGTCTTTGAAAAGAGATTGCGCTGAGTTTTCAGATTTAGACACTTTTTCCAAATCCCAAACTACACAAGACTTTGACTCAAAGCTCCTGGGCCTAGCTACAACTTCTTCTCCCAGGGGCCACCTTCACAGGTACCCCCCCCCCATAGATGCCACCTATACAAGTACAGGCCAGCTCTGTCAGTGGATTTTTTTACTTCTTTTTTTTTTTTTTTTTGCTTCTTACTTGGATTTTTCTCCTTGTCTTTCCCAGGTTTTCCCCATACCTCAGTGAGACATCTGGGAGTCTGGCCACCATAGCAAACTCATCTCCAGTTGTAGAAAAGTGAGATTCTGAGGCACATGGCAGCATGCCTTCCTAGAGATGAGGCACTGTCATTTCTGTTCTTCCAGTGGCTTTGTTTTGCAGTTGATAAACCAGTGTCTTAACACCGAATAATCCAGCCCACAGTCAGCAACATAACTGTATAGCCCTTTTAAGACATTCTCCAGATTTCTGGTTGCCCTGCATGCTGGCTGCCCATACCTCTCTTGGAGTGACTGTGATTGCAAAGTTCCTCTGGGGGAAAAGTGAACAGACTTGGCCCAGTGACTGCCTTGGCCTGTAAGAAGTAGTGGGAGGACACAGCAAGCATGAATTCAGGCCACAAGCAAAATACCCAGCCACTCCAGAGCCTCATGGGACCTAGAGACAAGCTTTAAGCCAAGGAGCAACATAGGGCAGTCATTAAGCATTGGATCTCTAGCACCAAAGCCCTTGGGCTCAACCCATGGCTCCATTATGTGTTAGCTCTAAGACCTTGTATAGGTCAGCAAACCATTTAGCCTGTCAAGGCCTCAGTGTCCCAATATGTCAAGTAGAAACTGAAAACATGTCATAGAGCTCTTGTGCAATGTTTAAAAAAAAAACAGCACAGGGAGGATCACTGACCAACCCTGAACATCTTGCTGTCAGTTCCCCAGTACTTATAAGATTATAAGCAGGAGTCACTGTTGGGTAGCATTTCCCTCCTAATAAAACATTCCCTCCTAGAGGGAGGAGGGAGGTTCATAAGACTCATGGAAGCAGAGGGGAGCCCAAATTGACAGGGTTTATAAGGCCTCTCTAGAAAGCTCCAGAAGCATCAGCCTGGAGCCTCAGTCTACAGGGAACACTGAGCAGAGGATAAGGTCCATAAAAGAAGAGAGACAGCTGGGTTAAAAAGGCATCATTGAACATGTGGTTTAAAACATTTCTGTAACCTTGCTGGAAAGGAAGGCCAGTTTCCTATACAAAGGTGGTCCATGGATCTCCTTTAACCTTGAAGGAATACAAGGAAGCTGGGCATAAAGCCCATCTGTGTCACATTGTTTTCTTAAATGCTACTTAGATCCTTTATAATACAAGATTCCATTTGGAAGAAATAGTACAAGAGGAGTTGTGTAGTCCTCCTTCCTTGAGCATCTTGTCATTTGAAAGCTGTCTCCTTAAGTCACCAACCTATCCACACAAAGGTCGCCTAGAGCTCAGCAGCACTGACAGCATGGCCTTTGCTTGGTCCTCATCCTTGACTCAGTGATGGTCTAGGCGTAGCAGCCCTGCTGTTTGCTAACAGTCTATACCCATCATGCCCAAAGACAAAGTCCTATGCCTCACTCTATGTATGTATCTTTCCAAGGAGATCTTCCTGCCGTCATCAGTTGCCTCTTCCTTCTCCACTGAGATGATTCGGAGTTTGGAAGGTATGGTGTCCTCCCTTGAGCAAAATATCTCAGTAAAAATGTATTAACATGCTTTTCTCATTTACATTTCCTTGTCAGTGACATTCTGTCCACAATATTTCCAAGGCATTATTCTCTGAAAACATCTTCAGACAACTTGAAGATTAAAGTAACCACAGGAAGGATGTAAGGAAAAATACAACTTTTACTAGCCAAAATAATGCTTTTTGGTGTCTGTGACAATAGATTTGAAAGCTATGCTTTAATTACTTACTGAGATAAAACTAGTCTTTGGTTACTGTGATGCTCAGTATTATGTGTCACCTGGAATAGGCTCATGCCACTAGTCATTCCACACTAGTCTAGGTGTTGTGAAAGTATCTTGTTGCTATAGGTAGGGTCTACAATCAGCTCATTTTAAATAAAAGAGATCCTCAAGAATGTTGAGAAGACTTAACAACAGGGTTAAAAATGCAGCTGCAGCTAAGTGGCAAAATGCTTTCCTGGAAAGTACAAGGTCCTGGGTTTGATCTCCAGCACTGAGGAGAAAGACTTAGGAACAAGGTCCAAATTTTCCCTAAGGAATAAAAAATTCTCTCAACACAGAAGTGTCCATTACTATCCCATGTTCCCTACCTGCCACCTGCCTTGTAGTATTAAATTTGACAAGTCAGTCCTCATAATCACATAGCCATCCATTATTATAATATAGAATACATCAATATGTGCAAATATATACATGTTAGTATATATACATATGTATCTTCACATATGTGAAGTGTGTGTGCACATGTGTGTTGAACTCTTAGCAGCTGTGATTGCCGGTATAAGACCTGCATAAAGTTGAATCCAACAATATTTCATTATGTAAAAGAAGGGGCTCATGAGGTCATGCCTCTCCCTGAGGATCTGTAGGCAATTAATGATTGTGAGAGATAGTGTAGACTCTGAAAATGTGTCCATGCTTCTGTTAAAGAATCAATCCCTCACTCATAGTCTTGTAACCCTAATGAAACTCATTGGATCACCAAGAAGGAGTATGGAAATAGAAAGGGAACTAGTTGGGAACAGGAAAGGGATCAATGGGAGTGGGAGAGGTACAAGAGAAGGTAATGAGGGATAAATATGATCAAAAAATGTAATAATAAAACCCACTATTATGTATAATTCATATATGATAAAAAGCTTCCAAAATGCAAATGTGGGGCTCCACAAGGAATGGTGAAGCCATTCTCCCTTTTCCAGGGCTCATTATCCCAACTCACAGCAGATGAAAGACCCCAAGAGAGTGCACCATATGTGTCAGGAAGGATGAGGCAAGTGGATGGGGAGTTAACAGAGTCTCTGCCAAACAAGCCTTGGTTCTTACAATCTGAGATGTCAATGTTATCTGCCTAGCTCTATCCTAAGGTGAGGAGCTGTACAACCAGCCCCAGAACTTCTGTGGCAACAGCACCGTAAACAACAGCTTTCCATGTGTGCAGTTACAGCAGTACTGCTGGGACCTAGATGTGAAGTTACTTAATCAGCTGGGAGAGGAAAGACAAAACATTCTTCTGTAACTTCTGCCTCTGCTTGAGATGGTCCCAGAAAGTCAGCCTTAACCTTAGAAGGCTTTACAGGAGAACATATGACGACAAAGTATGAAGGTTGCTTAACCAAGCTTCAGTGGGCCCCTGGTGGCAACATATCCCAACTATACATCACACAGCAAATAAGACCAGTGCCACGAATAGATTATCTCTTTTGAAATTTTTGGCTAATGGGGTCCCATAGACCCACCTTAAATGTTACAAGCTATTATCATTGTTTTTGAGTCTCTACTTACTTGCACTAATTCTAGCAGGCAGTCCTGAGATTGCAGTGTTCAAAATTGTCCCTAAACCACAGTGAAGCAGAATTCTAACACCATCATGATAGAGAGCTGCAACTCCAAAAGCAGGCCATCTTAGAGCACCAGACACTCCAGGAATCTTATACAATGACTTCTCCAAAAACAAGTGGATTTTTTGCTTCACATTGAAGTCATTCAGCATTCTGTGATCCTTCTGAAATCTACATGGCTATGAGAATATGGCAAACATATTCTCCGTCACCAAAAGAGATTCATATTGTCCATCAATCTTTTCAGTGGATTAGGGACTATGTCTGCCATGGTCGGGATATTGATGTGCTTCTCTTTTGAGTTCACCATCATTATTTGGAACCATCACCTGAGAGATGGAAGTCAGTTTATCCTTGCACTAAAGTGTCTTTTCCCCCTGAAGTTTCTCTTAATACCAGTCAAGGTGTATATTCCGGTTCCTGTGTTCATAGGCTGGGTACTTTTAAATGGATGCCTGTTAAATTGCAACTTTAAAAGTTGTGTGCCTCTACCCACAACCAGTCTCTCTGAGAAACTGAAAGGACACTCCAACAGAACCTGACAAAGATGTCTATATAGGGCTTTATTTCCCCATTATTTGGCGATTCTAAATTAGATTCCACAGTATTAGGTTTTCATACAAACTTTCAAATAGCCCTTTCTGTTAGCTGTCCTCCCCAAATTCCCTCCCTTACTCCCACTCCCCTCTGACTCCACATTTGATCTTCTTGCATCCCTAACCCATCCATCCATAACTATCATTTTATTTTTCTTCCAGGGAAATTCTTCTATCCTGTTCTAGTTAGAATTTCTATTATTATGATAAAGCACCATGACTAAAGCAATTTGGGAGTGAAAGGGTTTATTTAGCTTACACTTCCACATCATAGTCTGACATTAAAGGAAGTCAAGGCAATAACTCAAACAGGGCAGGAACCTGGAGGCAGAAGCTGATTGTAGAGTTCATGGAGGGGTGCTGCTTATTGCCTGACTCCTCATAGCTTGATCAGTCTGCTTTCTTATAGAACCCAAGACTACCAGCCCAGGGACTGACTCTCCCATAGTTGGCTGGGCCGTCCCCCAACAATCATAACAAATCAGGTCTCCATAGCTGTGTGGACTTATGTCTGAGTCTTTAGTTTAATTACATCAGTCAACATATCTGTTTGTATGCCAATTCCTTGTTGTTTTCCCTAAGATCAGGGATGGTGATACCTCTAGAAGTTCTTTTATTATTCCGGATTATCTTAATTATCCTGTGTTTTTGTGTTCCCATATGAAGATAAAACAATGTCCTCTTAAAATCTGTGAAAAAATGTGTTGGAATTTTGATGGGGATTGTGTTGAATGTGTAGATTGCTTTTGGTAGGATGGTCATTTTTCTTATACTTACCCTATCGATCCATGAGCATGGGAGATTTTTTTCATCTTCTGATATCTTCTTCCATTTCTTTATTTAATGCCTTAACATTTCTATTATACAGGTGTTTCACTTGCTTGGTTGGAGCTCTCTAAAGATATTTTGTTTGGGAGGGTATCTTACTTAGCAGCAACAAAATGCCATGACAAAGAAGCAAGTTGAGGAGGAAAGGATTTATTCAGCTTACACTTCCATGTTGCTCTTCATTATTGAAGGAAGTCAGGACAGGAACTCAAACAGGGCAGGATCCTGGAAGCAGGGGGTGATGCAGAGGCCATGGAGGGGTGCTGCTTACTGGCCTGCTCTCCTTGACTTGTTCAGACTGCTTTCTTAAAGAATCTAGGACCACCAGCCCCGGGGATGACACTACCCTAAATGGGCTTGGCCCTCCCCTACCAATCACTAATTTTTAAAAAAGTTTTCTATCTGGATTTTATTATTCATTTTCTTAATTGAGGCTCCCTCCTTTCAGATAATTCTAACTTCTATCAAGTTGACATAAAACTAGCCAGCACAGGGCTAATGTGAAAGGTGTTGATTCCCTGATTTCCTTCTCAGTCCATTTGTCATTTGTATATAGTGGGGCTACTGGTTGCTTTGTTTTTGTTTTAGTTAATCTTATATTCAGAATCTTAGTTCCATGATGAAATTTTTGGGGTTGCTTACGTATATTATCATATCCTCATCAAATAGTGGTACTTTTACCTTCTTCCTTTCCGATTTGTATCCAGTGATCTCCTTCAGTTGTCTTACTTCTGTAACTAAGACACAAAATACTAAATTGAATAGATATGAAGAGAGTGGACAGTCTTATCTTGTTCATGACTTTATGACACTCATATTGTATGACTAGTGTTTCAAGGGATTTTCTAATCAGTTAATGTACTTATTTTTCACCATATAACATCACATTCATTTTCCATTTGGGAGGTTTTTTTTAGTTTATTTATTTATTTAAATCAAATCATAATTTTTATTTATTCACACAGGGGTTATAACTCAAAAAAGGCAGGACATGGGGAAGGGGATGACACTGGAGCGTAGGTGTTCAGGGGGAGTACACATATCTGTCAGAACAGGGTATCGGTTGGGTGAAGGTTCAGGGGACAGGTCAATATGACTCTGCCTAGGATTCATTTGTCGTTGTCTAAGTTGGTACTGTCTGCCGAGTTTTATTTATTCCCAGTGCATTGTTCATCTCCCTGACAACATATAAAATCCATAAGAGCCACATGTAGTGACATATACCTGTAATCCATGCACTCAGGAGTCTAAAGCAGGAAGAACATTACTTCTGTGCTGCCCCAGGCTTTGTAATAATCTCCAGGCCAAACTTGGCTATATAATAAGACTCTGCCTCAATTAATGAATTAGACTTTAAAAAACTCAATGAGGGTGAAGGTTCATGCTTTGCTTTTCCCATCAGTGTTTCCCTAGTGTTTGAAAATTGTCCTGGGCATAGATTACATACACAACAATAAATTGAAAGGTGAACAAATACACCAGTGTAAAGATTGGGCATGACTTTTGTCCTTGGGTAAACACAGATGTATTTTCAAGGGTTTAAGAAATTATTTGAAAGGCACAAAAATTTATTTGTAGTATAAACACCTCTGCAAGCTAATAGCCCCTCCTTCAACTATCTCAGGAGTTTTCATGGGGCAGAAGATACAGCCTTGTATGATTACAACAGATAGGATCAGAGGAGGCAATTTTCTCAGGACATTTCCCTGATACTGGCATCTTCCTGAAAGAGACCATCCCTGCTTCTGCTCTCAGACATGACTGAAAAGAGAGGGAATAATGCTATAATAAAATACAAACAACCTGATTAACAAATGGACAATGGAATTGATTACACATTGCTCCAAAGTAGATATGCAAATGTACTCAGCACACAAAAAGATACTCAACACATTAGAGAAACGCAAATCAAAGCCACAGTGAGATACCACTTCACAACCATTAGAGTAGTAACTATTGGGAAAGAAAAAGATAAAAGACAAAATAATAAGTGTTGGCAAGGATGCAGAAAAAAATCAGAACCCGTGTACTTGCCTGGCATAAATGCAAAATGCTGCAGCCATTATAGAAAACTATCTAGCAACTCCTCTATAAATTAATGTACAACAACCATAAACCCCAGCAGTTTCCTCTCTTAGCCACATACACAAAAGAACTGCAAATAGTATCTAAACAAATCTTATACACAAATATTAACACCAGCATTATTCACAATAGTTAAAAGGAGGAAACAATCTAAATATTGATCTACAGATGAATGAATAAATATATAAACATGTCATATTCATGCACTAAAATATTATTCATCCATAAAGTGGAATGCATGCTACAATGTGGATGAACCTTGTAAACAACTTACCACATGGAAAATGGCAGACAGGAAAATCCACTCATCATGTGATTCCATGTATATAAAATACCCACAAGAGGCAAAGCTATACAGATTGAAAGCAGATTAACGGTTATTAGGGGTGGGGAGTGGAGGGTATAGAATAATCAAAGCTAATGCATGTAGGGTCTTCTTTGGGATGGGAGGGTTGGCAAAAGTGACCTGTGCTTAGACAGTAGTAATGATCATACACTGCTGAGAATGTCCTGTCACTGAAGTGAATACATTTTAATGGTTAAAATGGTAGGCTCTGATTATGTGTATTTTAGCATGACACTAAAACGAAAAATAGAAGGAATATGAAGAATAGCTGAGAAAGGGTCACAAAGAAAGGGGAAATGAGAACTCTGACCAAGATGTTTCTTCCTCAGATGCTCAGTCTTGGATTCCCAGGGTCATACCATGCATTTGAGGCCAAGGACAGGAAAGAGATCCTGCTGTGCTCATCAGGAACTCAGATTCTGGCTGCCAGGGAGAGTCAGAAGGGCTTGGGTGATACAAAGGTCTATGATGCACTCAGAATGGGAAGGAGACAGCTGGCTGTCTCCTTCTGGTAGAGATAAGGCATCATCTGCAAAGGAGGGTCAGAAGCTGACCCTCTGCCACAGGCCACATTCTTTTTTTTCTCCAGAATTCTGGTCCCACCACTGCCAAGCACCCCTGACAGCTGTTAACGAGGTGTGCTTGAAGAAGCAGTAGTGAGGGCCGTGAGGGGTCCATTATAAGGGTGAAATGTTCTCCTATCAAAATAGTCCCCAAGGACCTTTCAACAACCCTTCCAACTCCTGCAGTGCTACCTAGTAAAATTATGCAGACAATATCTCGTACTTTTCGAACTTGGACAACTTTCATTCCCTCCCTGTGCATTAGTGATTTGATTGAATCTTCCTTTCTTTCCAGTGGAAACACTTTGCTCAGAGGAGCACTTCTGTTCCATGGTCTTAGAGCCAGCCTTCCTGGGTTCAAGATTCTCTGCTGCTATTTACTAACTGAACCATCTCAGAGCTGCTGACTTCTTCCCACCCTCCATCTACAGATGGCTAAACTGATTTTAATAAGATTGGCTTCACACCTGCACTCACATGAACATGCCCACACAGACATACAATAATTAAAAAAATAAAAACAAATCATTTTAAACTTTAGAGAATGTGTTCTTTTTAAAAATATTTTGACTCCTTGAGAATTTCATACACTGCATTTTGATTGCATTCATTCAAACTCCTCCCATTAACTCCTTCCAGATCCACCACACTCCCAAGCCCCTACTAACTTCATGTCTTCTTTGGTTTTATTTTACAACTCATCATCAGCTCCAATTTGTACTTCCCATACACTCCTGAGTTTGAGTCCATCCACTGAAGAACTAGAGGCCATATCCTTAAAGAAAACTGACTTTCCCTCCCACCAAGAAGCTACCAACTGTAAAACTCAGCAGCTAGGAGTGTAGACTACTGGGCTGCTCACCCTCCCATGTTAGAATGCTGACTGCCATGATCTTGTGCAGGCCTCCTGTAGGCAATCCCAGCTGCTATGATCTCATGAGTGCAGTGATCTTCCCATGCCATATAGGATTCATACCAGTCATCCCTGACTGGCCTTTAAAACCTTTTCTGTGATAGCCTCTGAGCCTTGGGGAAAGGATGTGACAAACACTGAGACTTTTTCCCTCCATTTTGATCATGATCAGTATAAAAATAGACCTTTAAAAAAGGGCCCATTCCAGAGAGTCGCTTCAAGGATCAAGCGAGATTTCCTACTATAGGGAAAGCAGATCGACTATGCCTGGCACATGGCTAATGCTCAGTGAGTGTCATCCATTAGCATTTATAACTGCATACTCCTGATTGTCCTTACGTGTGCCTAATATCATCAAGATCACAACAAATACTGGCAAAACTTGCACCCCACCCTAAAGCTGCCATTACCACACATCACAAATCCTCAAAGAATCTAACCAAAATCAATTTCCTTCTTTACCATGGCAAGATCTAAGGATTGGCACATCTACCACCCACAGTTCAGGAGAATGTGGCTGGTACAAGAGGGCTAGCTGTTTTCTTGGCATCTGGATACTTGGCTGGGTTCTGTATTCCTGGGAAGGCTATTTCTTGATGCTGAATTAACTATTCTAATCAAGGCACTTCAGTGCTCAAACTGTTAAATATAAATAGGTTAGTACAGTGTGAATGTGAGGCTAAAAGGAATTAAATGGGAGCACGCTTTCCTAAAAGGAGTCTAAAATAAGTGTGCAGTTAGCGTGCAGAAGTGGCAATAATAGAAACTCTGGGCTATGACTGACACGACTGTGCCAAATGAGGCTCCACGTGGTCCCCAACGCAATCCTCCTTGAAGACACAATCTGGAGGATGCTGACAAATCCAGACACCAAGCAGAACAAAATCTCAGTTCAGGGAATGCTGCAAGTGTGTGGGAAAATGAATGTAGTAAACGAGCCAATGGGAATGGACTCTGAGTGTCACTAAGGGCACTCTGGCCTTCTTCGGAAAAGACCATAGGGATGCTCTGTATGGGGAGTTTTGGGCTTCCTACTAGGAGAAAGGCTATAGGACTAAAGTTAGGACTCTTAGCTCAACACTACTTCGAACTTGACCAAGAACATGAGAAGGAAGCTTACAAGAAATGGGATAGAGGCCAGAAGCAAGTGATCTTGAGTAAATGGCCCATGGTAGGTGGCACCAGAGGCAATTGTTCAAGGTTTCATTCCCCATAGCATTGTGGAAATGCAAAGTGAGAGTCTGCATGCACCTTGCTGTGTTTAACCAGGCCAACCTAGTGTCAGAATTTGAAAAGTGCCAGTATGTTTCAATAAAAAGTAGCCTTGGCATCCTATGAACTCGAATCAACTTTCTTTTCATTTATGTTATTGGTTAAATTGTCTCTTACTAAACATATATGGTGATGTTCAACTCCCTGCCCCAATGTCTCAGAACATAAATGTATTTGGAAATAAGGTCTCACAGATAAAATTAGTTAAGTTAGGATAAAGTCATAGTGGAACAGTGTGGGTTCTAAATGCAACATGACTGGTATCCTAAAATGTAAGGGATACAGGAACAATACTATGCACGGATTACAGTTATGTTGCCCAAACTAGGGAACACCAAGCATACCAAAAATCTGGGACAGAGGCATGGAACAGATTCTCCTGCCCAGCCCCTAGAGTAAGCCTATCCTGCCAACATCTCCATTTCAGAACCTCAGCTTCCAGAACCAAGAGCCAATTCTGTGCGTGTCTGTGGTTAAGGCCCAAGTTTGTGGTACTTGGTTGCAGCAGCCAGAGCAGATGAACATCAGCAGCCTCCAGAGCTAGGCCAACTCTGAGGAACGAGCTGTCCCTTACAGTCAGCCCATCCTTTGAGGTCACAGAGTGGCCAGGCTGGGAAGGCTGACCCAGAAGCTGAGATAGCTCTAGAGGGAAGAGAAGGGGCTTCTCCAAGAGTGACAACAGTACATCAGCACACAGTGACCATGTAACAGTTCCCCAGAGCCTCTGCTCCACTGATTCTCTTTCATAAAAACCCAGAGATGCCCAAACTTCTCTTGTAGTAGACCGGAAGCTAGAGGGAAATTGTGTCTGGTGGATACACACAGTACTGGAGCTGGCCTCCTTTTCATTTGCAGTGAGAGGGTTATAAAGGAGGGCTAGGGAATATCTGTGATTCACTAGCCAACAAACCAACCTTCAGCAGGGTCTTCTTTCTCCTGTCATTGAGAAGAGTGAGATGCCGACCTTCAGAACAGTCCTTTTGTCTTCTTTTGTTTTATATTTTTGTTTTGTTTTGTCGGTTTTTGTGCTGGGAATTGTATTCAGCACCTTGTCCACACTAGGCAAGTAGCCTTTACCACTGAGCTACATCTCCAGGACCAAAGTTGCCCTTTGAATCTTTATATTGTAGCTTAAAAACCCCATTTGAAATAATTAATCTAATATACAATATACCCATATTTGTTGAAACATAATGAAATAATTTTCATGTTACTTAGCCTTTCCCAAAAATTGACAGTAAAATTGACCTCCAGGAAGACAAGTCAAAGACTGTAAGGATCCTAACTTTCGGGGGCTGATCCTTGACCAGGATGCCATTTAACACTACCATATGCTCACCACTTTCCCTGCTAGGGTGGCTGAGGGGTGCCTGGAGTATACTGCACCCCAGGGCTCAAGACACACCCACCTCATCCCCACACCCACCTCAGAGCTGGCACCTCTTCCTCCAACCAGGCCCCATGCCAATCCTGGCAGGCCCTGTGTGTGCTTCCTGCTCATGAGAGGGCTCAAGGCTTTACAAACCTCTCCTAGGAAGCAGCCCAGCCCGATCCATTCTCCCAACACCTGGCAACGAGCCCTGTCTCGTACCACTCGGGACATCAGGGCAGTGCCTGGAGGACTAGAAACACTGAGACGTTTGGCATAACTAATCTATGCTGACCTTGATATTTTATTTTTTGCTGTCATTTGTGTGCATTTGTGTGCTGCAGAGGCTACAGAAGGACATCTACTTTATTCATTAAGACATGGTCTCTAGGGCCACTGAGATGGCTCAACAAGTAAAAGCACTTGCTGTGAAAGCTTGACAACTGGAGTGCAATTCCCAAACCCCATGGTGAAAGGAAAGAACTAACTCATATAAGTTGTCCTTTGACCACCACAGATGCACCATGGTATGTGCTCTGCACTTACACACAATAATAACAGAAAGGTTATCTTTGAAAAAGAGAAATAATCAAACAATGGTGGCACACACCTACAATCCCTGCACTCAGTAGGCTGCGGCAAGCAGATCTCTGAGTTTGAGGCCACTCTGGTCTACATAGTGAGTTCCAGGACAGCCAGAGTGGGGAGGGAGGGACGGAGGAAGGGAGGGAGGTAAGGAGGGAGAGAGAATCTTTATATTAAAGATTCTCACTATTCCAGGTAGACTGGCCTGCTCCACCTATGTATGACTCAAACAATGGAGGTGCAGGCATGCTGAGCATCCCCTGCGTTTTTACATGGGTGCTGTGGATTCCAAGTTGATTCACTCTTATACACAAAGCATTCTTACCCACTGAACCATCTCACCAGCCTCTATAACTTAGATAGTCTTAATGGAAATTTACTAACTCATTCATTCCCTGGAGCTTTTGCTGCATGGCCAAGACTTGTAAAAAAAGATAGGGAAATGGCACAGACTGTGAGGGAAAAAAAATTTCAGGATGTAAGTGTCAGGGACAAAGGCAAATTGAGGAACTTTGAGGCTAAAAGATTAGGAGGCCATGTAAACCCAGGAGAGTGAGAGAGAGAGATGAGGAGAGAGAGGAGAGAAGAGAGAGAGAGAGAGAGAGAGAGAGAGAGCGCACGGGCCCAGGATTATTGTTTTTGGAGAAAGGATGGGGCCTGAGAGATTGCGAAATCAAATGGGGAGGCAGGGTCATCTCAGATGAAGTGCAGATTTTCTTTCCTTATTTTTTTTATTGTGTAAAAACCTAGGACCTTTGATAAAAGTGCTCTAACTAAACTAAGGTTTGAGAAAAGTCTCAAAAAGTTGCCTTAACCCTTTTCAATCTTCCGCCCTCCCCCACGAGAACTGTGGTTATAGATGTGAACCACCAGGACTGGCAAAAAGTTTTGATAATTAAAAAAATTCCACTTTTTCCTTTAAAAGGGGGGGATCCAAAAGCCCCCCCAAAAAAACGGAAAAAAGGGGGGATTCTGGAGTAAGCATTTGGGCACCTAAAAAACCTATGGTCTTGTTTTGGGCCCCCCTTTACCTCAGATTAAGGGGATGAAAATTTTGAAGATTGAGTACGCTGTCCCTTTGTTGGGAGTGCCTTCATCCATAATATCCCCCCGCAAAGGAAACGGGGGCCCCCAAAAAAAAAAAGCAGGGGGCCGCTCCTAGCAAGTGGTTTCGAAACTCACATACTCTCTTCATTGTTTTAAAAGTGATGATATCAGACCCCTTTTTAAGGTTTTAAAGGAAGCCACCCACCTTTTGCCCCCCTGGAAGAAGCCTTTTGGAAATTTTTTGGGGGGGGGGAAAAAAGGCAGGAAAATATAAAATTGTATTTTTTCCCCCTTAAGATTGGAAGTGTCTAGGCCTTTTAAAACACAGAAGGGGAAAACGGGCCTTCTTAGTTTTTTTTAAACCCCGAAAATAAGTTTTCTTGAGGGACGGAAAGGGGGGCTTACTCTTTTTTCCGGCACTAATGTCCAATTCCCTGGGGGAATTTGACTTTGGAGGTAGACAGCGGTGGGAAAAAAGGAGTTAAAAAAAGGACCGTTGACGGATGGGAGGAAGTACGGAAGAGCAATTACTTTAAAAGTTTTAAAAGGGAAAGGACTGATTCCCAATTTTTTAAAGTGAAACAAATTTTAAGTTTTCCTTTTAATGGCCTCCTTCCCAATTTCAAATTATTAAAAGTTTTCTTGGATCAAAATTCCTCCCTATTAAAAAAACAATTTTTTGGAAATTTTTCCGGGGTCTAAAAGGATTGCAATTTTTTTGTTTCCAATTTTTATTCCCCCCTGTTTTGGGTTTTAAATTTAAATAGAAAAAAAAAAAAATTTCCCCACTTTTTCCAACCAAAATTAGGGGGGGATTTTCCAATCTTTTTTTTTAAAGAGGGAAAATTTCCTTTACTATTTAAAAAGGGGTTTTCACTAAGAAACCCCCAAAATTTTTTAAAAATTTTGGGCAAATACCTTTGCAACCCCCCGGCCTTAAAAACCCCCCAAAAAAAAGTTAAAAGGGTCTATATTTAAGGGGGGGTTTTGGCACTAAAAATTCCCCCGGAATTACCCCCAAAAAACACCCCCCAAAGTTTAGTTTAATTAATTCCAAAAAATTAAAATCCCCTTGTAAAAACATTATCAAATCTGAACCCGCCCCTTTAATGCCCTTCAAAAAACCCCAAAAAGACAGGAAATTTTTATTCAAGGAAGGGGGAAAATTTTAAAATTTTGGGTCCCCTATCGGGGGCCCCTCCAGTGTGAATTAACTGCCTTTTGGGGTTTTTTTGGGGTTTTTTCCCCTTTAGGTTTTCAAAAAACCCAAGTTAAAACCCTTTTCAAAATTGGCCCTTTTGGGACAAGCTTCCTTTCCCCTTTAAAAGAACCATTTACAATTTTTTAAATCTTACAGCCATATTTTGCCCCAAATTTAAAAACCCCCCATTAAAATTTTTTTCCAATTACCCATAAATAAAATAAACCCGGACCAATTTAAATTGGATTAGAAAATAAAAATCCCCTGGCCTTTTCTCTCCTAATCGTAGCTTTTTAAAATTTTTGGGATACGGAGCCAAAAGGGTTTAAAATTTTTTTCCCTCATAAAACTTTAATTTTCTTAAAGGGGGAAAAGCCGGGCCATAAACCAAGATTAAAAAAAATGCTTTTAATTTATTTTTTCAGAAAGATAATTAAAATTTTTTGGGGGGGATTTGGTAAAAATTTTTAAATTAAATGTTTTAAAATTGCTAATTTATATGGGGAGAAAATTTTCCCCGTTTAATTTTACATATTTTAAATATTTCCCAAAAGGTTTTTTTAACCCCCCAAAACTTTCCCCTTTTGGGGCCCTTTTTTTCCCATCAATGAATTTTGTTTAATTTTACCCATTCAAAATTTTTAACATTTTGTCTTTGGCTCGGGGTTTGCTGTGGGTAAAAGTTCAAGGGTTTCCCCTAAATTCCCACCCCCAAAAAAGTGGACACGGTTTGTGCTTTATTTTGATTAAAAACCTTTTTGGTTTTTTAAGGAAAAAATTTTTAAAATTTTGGCCCTCCTTGATTGGGGGTTGGGGGGGAGGGTTTTTTAAGTAGGAGGGGTTTGAAAACATACATTTTCCTTTTAAAAAAAATGCAGAATTCTTTTTTAAGCAAAACTTTTTTGGGGTTTCCTTCTGTCACTGCCCAGAATTTAAAAAAAAATTTTAAAAGGGTTTCCTTTGGGCCCCCTTTCCCTTGCCCCCTCACTATTCCCCAAAAAAGGAAAAAACCCCTACCAAAAATTTTCCTTTTCCCAAGGGGGTATTTCCCTGCAGCCCTTGGGGTGCCTTTGGGGGGGAAGTTTAAGTTTTGTTTTGTGGGGGGGGGGGTTTTTAAAGGTGTTTTTTGGGTCTTCCTAGTTTAATTTTATAGCTTTCTTGTCCCAAAATTTTTTCCTTTTTTTGTTTTTAAAATTTTAAGGAAAAGCAAATTTCTGGAATTGGCTTGGGTGCCCATCTCTGAATTGGGTTATTTGGGGACCAAGGCAGAAATGGTTGCTGCCAAGTTTGAGGACAGACTGGATACCTACCTTTCCTATTAAAGGATTGGTTTGTGGCAACATAAAAGCATTGCAAGCTGACATGATCAACAAAGGTCGGAAAACAATGACAAAAATGGGGGGAGAGGAGGCAGAGAGATGGCTTTTTTAGGTAAAGACATTTGTTGTTAACCCTGATAACGTGAATTCAATCCCTAGAAACCCACGTGGTAGAAGGAATACCAATTCTGTATGCCACACCATGGTACACATGGCATAGGTATGCATGCACACACCACAGTTGTTTTTTCAAGGATCCCAGAAAGGACTTGTCAAGATTGGTTCAATCAGCAATGTGATAGGTTTTGAGTAGAGTTCTAAGATGCTGCAAGGTCAGGAGCTCTCCCCCTAGCCACATGAGCAGCACAGAACAATCCTAGAGCATACCTGCTTTGGCTTTGAGATGCTAACTTGATATCCAAGGCCGGAATCCTCAGCAGCTTGTTAGTGTGTCCTAGAAACCTATGTTCTCCTGTCCTTTGGGACTCCGAGTCCCCTTAGCTTATCAAGGCCAGTCCTTGTAAGAAGCAGGAATGTCAGCTTCATTTCATGAGGGAGCTTAAGGCAACAATGCTGGAGCCAGTGGGAGGACAGAGACTTAAAAATGCTCTATGGGGTTGTGTTCAAATGCTTACATTTGATCCAGAAAACCACTGAAAGCCCTAGAAGACGTTTTAAGTAGAAACAGGAATATTTGTGCATTAGAAAGCCCTCTCTAAATTTAGAGCAAAAAGTGAAGGCTCCTGGGAGTGTGAAATTAGTCTCTACATGCTTCCAAAATGACTTTTGAATACACGCCACCCATGTCATTGTGAGAGAAGCAGCCTAGCTTTGAGAGACTTTAGCTTCAAGGCTTTCCTGGAAATTCCAATGTGCTCTGGTTATAGTGAAGGTGGTCCTGAATAGCATAAGAAAAGCAAACCAAGCAAGTAAGCAATCCATGGTGATCAAGCTGGTAAGCAGTGTTATAGTGTGAAGCCCTGAGGATCTTCCCCGGGTTGAGGGTTGCGTTCTAAAACCTAGTTGTTCTTTTTAAGGTTTTTAGAAAGTCTATAGAAGCCTTGGAGAAACAGCCGGGACAGTCATTGAAGTATGGCTCACTGAAAAATACCCCCTAGACCACCTGAATATCATCTCCTAAAACCAGATCAGGCGTGTGAACAACTCTCCACACTGCAGGATCTAAACCAGAGAGTCCTTTCTGAAGTGACAAAGCCCATCTCCAAAAGGCTGTCGTTGCTGCTTTTTCACTGCCGAGTAAGTGGGACCATAGCAACTTTGTCAATGCCCCCCCAGAGGTCTTCAGGACCCCATCCAGATTTGAAAAAACTTGGAATATCTATTACTTTAATTTTGGGAATGGTAGGAGGGGTAAACACAATGGTCTTATTTGGTTATTATCTCAAGGGAAAAAATGCAATGTAATGCCTTTTACACAGAACAGGGGGTCTTAATGTGAATGAGTGGACACTTGTCCCCAAAGCCCAGTAATTCCTGGCATGAATCTTCTCTGTTTTCTGCCGTTGCCTGAAATGGTCCCTAATAAGGCTTTTCAACCCTGAGGCCTAAATGGGCATTAGGTACGAGGATGTTTTTCAAAAGGGGGTAATTCACATTATCGTAAAATTACCATTTAAATGGTTTTAATTGGTGATATTTAGTCCAAAACGACGGTCCCCAAAACATGTCTCTTGGTTGTGGAACTTTTATCACTGAAAAGGACCCCTGTAACCCACTAGCAGTTACTGCCCCTCACCCTCCAGTCTTGGCAACCAATTAAATTTTTTTCTGTCTTTTTCTTTTTGATTTTTTCCTATTTTTCGGACATTTTCCTATGTTGGAGTTTATATAATTGACTTTTGTATTTTTTTTCTGTTAAAAAATAGCACACTGTTTCTGAGTGTTATCCATTGTCTATTTTTTTTTTTTTTTTTTGTTGAAAAAATAAAACAGTGATGAAACAAGTCAGGAAAAAAAAAAGGCATTTATTTAGTTTACACATCTAAGTAGGCTCAGACTGATGGAAAGCCAAAGGCAGGAACTTGGAAAAGGAATCTGAAGGGGCAGGAACTGAAGTGGGGAGGCCATGAAGGAAACACTGCTTACTTTCTGTTTGCTTTGTTTTTTATTTTATTCCAAGAGTCCCTGCGGGGGTTGACACCTTTCTTTGGTGCCACTAGGCTCTTCCCACTTTCAATCTTTAATCAAGGAAAATTTACTTCTGAAAGTTTTTCCCCAAGGGCCCCATTCTGATAAAAAGCCAGCCCTTTCAGTTTAAGGTTCCTTCTTCCGGGCTGCCCTTTTGTTTTGTGTCAATTTTTAAAAAGAGCAAAAGTCCTTATTTTAGATACATTGTTTGCAGCAATCCTTTAAATCGGGGGAAATAATTCCTTTTGTGGAGCAATAGCATTTTTCCCCTCTCATCTGCTTCTTGGCCATCTTTTGTCGCCCTCTCCCTCTTGGTTGTAAATAGCAGTTTATGGACACTGATGCTTTTCAACTGAAACACTTTAAACACTTTGGGTTTATTCTTACAGGTGAAATTTCGGGCCATATAGTAGTTTATTCCCAACTTTTAAGAAAACAGTAAAGAATTTCCTGAGGATTGTCCTGGGGAAAACCTGTAGAATGTGTGCCAATGCCTGTGACTGAGGTCAAGGAAGCAGAGACCCAGGATCTGCTAGCTTTCAAACCTCACAGTGCCCCACCTGAGAAGAACCACAGAAGATAGGCTAGAAGTCCAAGTACCACATGTTTCCATTGAGCTTTTCCCTTCCCCAGCAGTCAGTGAATGGTTTCCCCCTCACCTCTGAGGTTGTGTGGCAATAGATGCCAATTTGCTAGAAGCTACATCAGAAGCTATTATCCAGAGTCCAGGGAGCAATGTGGGTGTGTATGGTGGTTGAAGCTTCCCACAGGCTTCCAGAGAGAGAAACAAATAGAGGAAAGCAGTGCTTGCAAGGGTGCCTCAGCTAGGCTAACTCCACTTCTGAACTCCACTAAGACCAAAATGCCCTTGTTTAGGGCTTGAGTCTCTTGGGTCTGCTATGCTGAGCTGAGCCCACATGGCTGGGTCCTACCATTTGGCTGATCCTGATATCCTTTCAGCTTTTGGAGTTAGGCTGTGTCCTAGGGCCACTGAGCCAAGACATGCAACACATAATACTCTGCACCTTCACTGTGGCAGTCCCGGGCTAGGAGCTTGGAATTCATTTTCAGTGAGAGTATGTTTACTTGGGCATCGGCTTTGTTTCCATGTGAGGAGGAGCTAGACACTGAAGATAGAATTCAGAAGAACCACATGAGACCTCTGACCTCAAAAGCCCTCATGAGCACTTGAACAGGAAGAAGCCCCTGCAGTGCACCCCCCCCCAAAAAAAAAAAAAAAGATTTCCACCTACTTGACTGTGTGGAATCAGAATGGCAAATGATATTGAAAGGCGCACAGTGACTGGAAAGATTGTGAATTTCTGTCAGGAAGGGAAAGTCTGTAGCCACTGTTGGTATTCACACCACTCAAGCAGCAGGGAAGGCATTCTCTGTCTGGACTCCCTTTGTAAACTTTATGTACTTTGTACACTTTGTATACTTTGTAACACTTTTGTAATCTTCAAAGCAACCATCAAGGTGGAAAAAAGTGGCCAGACCCCCGTCTGAGGAGCTCCAGCAGCTAGGCCTCTCCCTAGTTTTCCCTAACTTTCATAACTGAGTTTCCACCTTTTCTGTAATCGTCACAAAGGTCATCTCTAGGACCCTCAAAGGACCCTCCCCGATCATGCTAATTTTAGTGAAAAATCTGAAAAAAAAAAAAAAAAAGCCCACCAATCCCTGAACTTCACCACAGCAACCCCAAAAACCTGAGACACAAAACCCTACCAATCACTGAACGGAAAGCCCATCAACCCCTGGGCTAACCCAAACTCAGGACTTGAAATCTCACCAATCTTCTTATCCTCGAAATCTCCACCCTAGAAAATACAGGGAAGCAAGAACCCCTATATAATAAGCACTGTCCTTTGTCACAATTCCCTGCTGTCTGCTCCCTCTGGGACCCAAGGCAACCACTCCTGGATCCATTCCTCCATACCCTGGACCCTCCAATAAATCTCTTTCATGAGATTTGCTGCCTGGTTGTGACTCTCTCTTTGGGAAAAGAAGACAAAGAAGCAGTGAAGAGAAGAAGCAAAGGAGAAGGGCTGAAGATCCTGAGTTCCTCAGCTCAGCTGGGGATACACTCCCTGGGAGATGCACTGGCCTCTGCTGAGAAGGCTTCCTCTCAGAGCTGTAAGGTCCTGGGCCCTGTGTCTCAGGTTGCCCTTCCATTGGGACATTGTCCCACCTCAGAGCTGTAAGGTCCTGGGCCCCTGTGTCTCAGGTTGCCCTTCCATTAGGACATTGTCCCACCTCAGAACTGTTGTGGTTCCTGGGCCCTGTGTCTCAGGATTGCCCTTCCATCTGAGCTGAAAGGCCAACAGCCACAGTAGAGAACAGTTTGGTGATTACAAAAGAAGATGAAGATGAAGATGAAGTCATCGTTGAAGTGATCATTCCTCTCCTAAGTATATATACAGTGTAACTGAAAAATTATGTTCACACCAGAATCACTGTGCCCATGTTCAGATCATTATAGTAGCATTTTTAGTGACTAGGCAAGAGGTTAAAAAAATCCAAATAACAATTTGGTAAATGGACAAAAGTGTGGTCTATCTATATAACAGATAATATCCAGCTAGAAAAAGAAATGAAGCATTGATGTATAATCCAACCTGATTGGCCCTTGAAGACATTTTACTACACAGAAAGGCCAGACAGAAGACAGGTATTACATGAATTCATTTATGTATAATCTCCATAGAAACAGGGGGCAACTTGCAGATTTCTAGAGACTGGAGTAGGGAGGAATATGGAGTGCTGCTTAATGGGTGTAGGGTCTCATTTTTTGAAAAGATAAAAATGTCTTGGAATAGATCAAAGTGATAGCTGCACGGCTTTGTAAAACTACCAAATGCCAAACTTGTATATTTTAATAGTTGATTTTGTATTCTATGAATTTCATTTTAATGAAAAGCGATTGCATCGCTTGAGGGGGTCAGTTTTAACTCAGGGAGGTCAACAAGGAAGTGACATTGAAGTGAGGCTTGGACGTAATGAGTAAGGGATACAAAGAGACAAGAGGATGTAACAGACTGGGATACAATTTTTCCAGCAACGCTGGGGGACAGAAGTACTGAAAATAGAAAAAAACACCACTAAAAGAAGGATAGGGAACCCATAAGGGGGTGCTTAATGTTCTCTTGAATCCCAAAGACAGGGAAGGATATGTAACCCCTAAGCTGGACCAGCATTAGCAGAGAGAAGAAAGGGAAAGGAGTGCTTAACTCGCAGAAAATCACCATTTCATTCCACTTCAGTGAATATATAGGGAAAACTGAGGTCAAGAGCAGAAATGGGACACCCCTTGGTATTAGACTCATAGACGGGGGTGACGGTCATTGTTTGGGCCTTGGGTTTTGAGAATGGAGTTTAAAGATGAGTTTCACTTCACCTCTCAATTCCTTTTTTTCTGCTGAGCTTCAGATTCCCATCTTTAGAATGGAATAATAACAGGGTCTATCATAGTCACTGTGCAAGTTAAAGGTGTGTAAA